>BJCM01241727.1:0-29277 GCA_018326385.1 Flaveria bidentis | reverse complement strand
CTTCAGCTGTTGTCTTCAGCTGATGTCTTCAGCTGTTGACTTCAGCTGATGTCTTCAGCTGTTAACTTCAGCTGTTGACTTCAGCTGTTGTCTTCAGCTGTTGACTTCAGCTGTTGACTTCAGCTGATGTCTTCGGCTGATGTTTTCAGCCGTTGTCTTCAGCTATTGTAGACGTCTTCGGTTGTCATGATGTCTGTGGGACTTAAAGGTTTTTCTGATCTGGCTCATTGGTTCTTTTAGTCAAACAGTGATAGACTTTGATCTTCATGAAAGAGGCATAGGCTAGGAAGATACGGATTGCTTCCATTCTTGCCATTGGTGCAAAGACTTCATTGTAATCAATCCCCCCGACTTGTCGAAATCCTTGAACTACTAGTCGAGCCTTGTTTCTGATAATGACCCCTTGGTCATCCTCTTTGCATTTCAACACCCATTTAGTGCCAATGACCTTAGCACCTTTAGGTCTATCCACCAGAGTCCACACTCCTAACTTCTTGAATTGTAGAAGTTCTTCTTGAATGGCACTCACCCAAGCCTCATCATTTAAGGCGTCACTTACATATTTTGGCTCAAATTGAGATACAAAACATCGATAACAACCGTCATGAAGGTAACCTTTTTTCATGACTGAGGCATAATCAGCTGAGTAGAGTTGATTTCTTGTCTATACTCCCGATTGTACATCTCCTATGACATTGTCCAAGGGGTGATAAACATTTAGTCAAGATCCAGGAGTGGTGGGTAGAACTACCTCATTTTTTCCAGATTGTGAACCGCAGGTTCAGTATCTGAGGCAGTGGGAGTATGAGGTTACGAAGTGTCAGAGGCATCCACATCTGATGCTTGTGTACTTGTAGTAGTAGAAACCTGTTCCTCCTGATCCACCTGAACATTTTCCACTTCTTCATCGTCAGAAGAGGAGTCACTTACCTCCAGTGCTCCTCCTAAGTTACTCAAATACTGACCTTGTGAACCGAATTTTGTCGAGTCTGCGGGTGGTGTGTTTAAGACCTCATACATCATCTTTGTTGAAAGCTCATCATCAGAAGGAGTGAGAGTAATGTTGAAGGTCTTGAAGAATCCACCATAATCGAAAAAGAAGGTGGATCCTTTTCCTGTAGGGGGTGGTGAATCTCTGAACATCGACGTTGCACCATACTTCGACTTGACCCGATGAGTTCTTGTAAACCCTCTTTTTCGGTATGTTGTATCTTAGAAAAATACCTTCTTCAGCCTTTTCACTGAACTTTCCTGACTGATGTTTCTTTAGAAGTGTACATGGTGCGCCAAACGATTCAAGATACTCAAGATTTGGTTTACGTTGTTAGAGCAACTCGTAACACGTTTTACCATGTCTTTTAACTAGCAAGACTCGATTCAAAGTGTAACATGCATTTGCTACTGCCTCGTTCCAGAATTGGATTGGCAGTTTCGAGTCTGCTAGCATCGTCCTGGCTATCTCTATTAAGCTTTTGTTCTTTCGTTCAGCAACTCCATTCATCTGTGGAGTGTAGGCAGATGTGAACTGATGTATGATTCCCTTTTCTTTGCAGAATGCCTCCATCCACTGATCCTTGAACTCTGTACCGTTGTCTGAGCGAATCTGACGTACCTTTAACTTGTATAGAGATTCCAATGTGGTCACAAGCTGTTTGAACAAGTCAAATGTTTCTGATTTGGATTTCAGAAACATTACCCAAGAGAATCTAGAATAGTCATCGGTGACTACATAGCAATACAGATCTCCAGCGATGCTCTTGGTACTCACAGGACCAAACAGATCCACATGTAGAAGTTCGAGAGGCAATTCAATAGAGTTGACGTTCTTTGCCTTGTGAGACTTCTTGATCTGTTTTCCTTTCTTACACGCCACACAAAAATCCAGAAGTTGAAAGTTTTTGACATTAACTCCATTGACCAAATCATTTTGAATGAGATGATTCATCTTCCTTGGATTTATGTGTCCCATTCTCCTATGCCAGGAGATGGATTCCTTCTCAGTTGACTTTGACAAGAAGCATTGGACTTGATGATTGGTTGTGGAGACCTTTGATAGATCCAAGATGTATAAGTCATTATACCTTGAAGCTGACATTAAGATTTGGTCCTCCAGAATGATGTACTCCTTCTACAACACGTAGCACTTCTTGTTGTCAAAAACAACCTTGAACCCTTTGTCACAAATCTGGGATAAAGAAAATAAGTTATTTTGGAGTTGCTGAACATAGTTGACCTTGTCAAACTTAACCTTCTAATTTCCCACTTCTCCCTATGCAGTGATGTAACCTCCTTTATTTCCAGCAAAGGAAACATGTACTCCTTTAATCTGTTTAACGTTTGAGAGGAGTGACAGGTTCCCGGTCATGTGCCTAGATGCTCCACTATCCACAATCCTAGTGTTTGTGATAGCACTATAACGAACACCCTGCACATTCAAAGGAAATGATTAATGAAGGTTTGGGACCCAAGCCTTAACTAGCTTGGGTAACCTAGAGGAATCACACATCATAAATTCAACCCACTATCCATTTGATGGCGAGGGCATATCATTCTTCTTACTGCTCTCAGTATCAGAAATTGGATTTGACTTTTCTTTTAACAACCTAGTTTTGTGCAAGGCCTGTTTCTGATAAATAGACGAATGGTTTATGGTTTGAACTTTAGTTTCATTATTTCTTTTAGTTGGAGTAATAGAACTCCTTTTCGAAGAAATCTGTTTAGTATCATGAAGCTCAATTTTCTTTCGTGGTGTCTGATACTAAGGACAATTAGAAGCAATGTGTCCTCTCTTTGCACAATTGTAGCACGATCGACCTTCTACAGGTTGGGAAAGACACCCCTATGGGGAAGTGTATGAGACCGGTGTAACTTTGGGCTTGTTGGGTTTTAACTCTTCTTGTTTAGATGTTTTAACTTACTTTAACAAAATTTACCTTTTGAACGGTTGTAACATCTTTTGCCTTTTGTTTGTTTAGACTTTGTTTTGTCAGTTTATGGTCAGAACTAGACGTGGTGGAAACTGACTCTACCTTAACCTTTTTGAACAGTTCGTCCAAATTCATAATCAGCATTTTACCCTTAGATTTCAAAGTGTACTCCTTTAGTTTAGTGAAAGATTTCACCGTTTGACAAGTGAAATCTGGATCACTAACTAAAGGAGTGGTCACCACATGATCTTTAATCGGATTGTTACTAATTGGTCGACATTTAGTATTTAACAAGATCTCATGTGGTGGTGGAACCACCCCATTATTACGTTCTTTCACTAAGTTTTTAACTATGTGAGAAGAACTAGTCCAGCTATGCAGTTTTTGTTTTAATGAATTTACTTCGACTTCCAAAACTGCTTTTTCCTTTTTAGTTTCTTCAAGGGAGTTTAAATAAAACTTAATGTCATTTTCTTGGTTGAAAGCCATAACTTCGGTTTCCCTTAGTTTTTTATTTAATATTTCTATTTTCTCTTTGTAACTGTGCTCATTTAATTTTAAAATGTGATTTGCTTCTGTGCATAGTTGTAAGTCCTTTACTAAGCTATTATTGTGATCTAATAACCTAGAAAATTTCAAATCTATGATTTCCCTAAATTTATTACATTCATAACAAGCATGATTGTCAAACAGTTGGTCTTTAGTACTTACCTGTGAAGACTCAGTTGCATCCGCCATCAGTGTAGAGGTTGACTCTTCAGCTGCTGGAGATTCTGAACATGTCGTTTTGGTATCTTCTTCAATTAGGGGTTTGACCACTTTCGTAGTATCTTCAGTTTCTGACATTGCTAGTTCGACTACGATATCATCGTCACTTTCAGTTTCATCATCCAACACCTTGACATTTGCAATGTTAGATTCTTCTGGAGGGACAAATTTGAAGGTCCAATCTTGTCCTTCATCACCTTGAGCAGTCAAGGCCTTTGTCTCTATACTAGATGAGGTAGCTCCACCTGTTGGTTTGTCCTGACGGTTAAAAGTCGAGAACGGGTTGCCGTTACCTATCTTCTTGGGCTTTACATACTCACGTTTAAAGTTCCCCTTCTCTCCGCAGTTGAAACAACTTTGGACTTATCGAAACCAAAAGTAGTGTCTTTAGTGGCTATTAAGTTATGTCTCGTCTTCTTAACAAACTTTTTAGCTCTTCGCATAGCACTTGCCAATGCCCACATTATGTCCATTCTTTCAAGCTCGTTCTCGTCTACGTGTTCGTAATTTTCATATGCTAGATGACAGTTCCCGATCTTTCCTGCAACCAACCCGTCATACGAGTGAACAATAGATCCATATGTTCTTTAGCCACCTCCACAGTGATATTCCCGAGATTCTTGGTCTTTAACTTGGTAGCATTTGCTTCAGGTTCAATATAATGGGTACTTGATGACCTAGACGTGTCAGACCCTGAGGCGATGGTAGGTGAAGGAGTAGTTGAACTTGAAACAAATGTAGTCTGAAGGGGTGCTCCTGAACTAGTTGTTGTGGAAGAGGTGTTGTAAAGTGGGGGATTTTGGTCATATGTTCTTTCTGCGACCTATATTTCATCCTGAGTTCCTCCTCTCTCAATTTCAGGATGAAGTCGTTTATGTCTAATTTTCCCAATACACTGTTTTGTCTCAATTAGATACAAACGAATCCCACTTTTCTGGTAAGCCATCTGCCAAGCTGGATACCTTGTCTTCCATAGAAGTTGTAACTCCATGAATATGCAGCTCACTCATGAGATGATAGAACCTGTCGATTACATCATCCAGACTTTCTTTACCCATTGAAGAAAAGTTGTCAAACTCCTTCTTCAAAGCTTTTGCCTTTAGATCTTTTAACGAAGCATTTCTATCATAGCGTTTTTCCAAGGCTATCCAAAGTTTCTTTGCCTGTTTATTCTCAGAAAATTGATAGAATATATCTTTTGGAATAGACTGAGTTAACAGGGCATAAACCTTCTTCTCTGAATTATATTTAGCCTTTTGGCTGTCAGTCATTCCCCCTAATGTCAATTTTACCCCATCTGCACCAACCGGGATGTCATATCCTGTTTCAATGGATTCCCACAGGTTGGGATCAACTCCATTGAGGTAGATCTCAAAATGTTGCTTCCATTCTGGGTAATCATCTAACATTATTAGCTTAGGTGATTTGTTATGATTCCCAGTCTCATTCTCCAAAAGCAAGAGGTTCTGGATCCGTGTGTCTCTATCAGCAGTGAACGTAGAATATTGTTCTTCCATGTCGTTAACTTTAAACTTTTGATCTCAAATACTTCACTTGTGCGAATGGACCACTCATGCGAAAGAACTTATGCGAATAAGTCAATTGTGCGAATGATGTGTGCGGATGAATTCAATCGTGCGATTGGATTCAGTCGTGCCTAGGGAGAATGTAGTTGGAGTCTATGCGAATGAGGCTGGTCAGTCGTACGAATGAACAAGGCGACTGAGTTCAATCGTGCGTATAGGAGATGCGAATGGGTTCAGTCGTGTGATTGAGTCAATCGTGCGACTGAAGACTGCTGTTTTTGCAAAAATGAAGGTTTTGAACAATTTGACGAAAAAACACGAATTTCTCACGAACCCTAATTGTCGTATGCCGAAAAACGTTAACTTTTTGACCTGGAGACGTCGAAAAACACTGTTTGACACAAAAAGTTTGAGTTTTTTGAGTGAAAAACGTGATTTTTATATCAAAATTGATTGAATCACACGCAAATCAAGAGCCAAGGCTCTGATACCACTTGTTAGGACCGTTTAGGTACGAAGTACTAACTGATTTACGTGTATACCAAACCAAATAGTGTGGAATCCTATTTGATTGGCGATCCAATAAGTGAGAACGCAATTATAATCGATCTAAGAATGAATCAAAACGTTAAGAACGATTGTAAGATGATTAACTGCGATCTATGAACTTGGAACAGATGTTCTTGAGTCTCTGGTAGGCTAGGGTAAGATTATGTGCGTAAGTATTCAATTTGTTACGTTTTTCCACGAATTAAGTGGTATTTATAGGTTAGGGTTTTCCATTCGTACAACTGAACCATTAGCATGGTTCAGTCGTGCGACTGAAGAATACGGTTGATCCATCCGCATGACTGAAGGTCCGCTCGTGCGACTTAGTCAATCTTATGTCACAATCATGCGACTGATCCAGTCTCCTGGTTCAGTCGTGCGACTAGTCCATTAGCATGAAGTATTCATGCGTATGGTCCATTAGCATGGTTCATTCACATGAGAACTTCACACGATTAAGTTTGAACATGGTTCTCAATCATTATTGACTAAGATTTATGTAAACAATCACATACCTATATAGTTAGTACAATATGTGTTATCACACAATAAACAATGAAATATTAAACATTATAAGCATCAACCAGACATTGTATTTTATTCATACCCATTTAATTACATATATGTAAGACATGAAAGACATTTTACATTCAGCTCATAAACTAGGTACACATGTATCTACACTTTTGTTTCTTTTGCAGTGAAACCTTGTCTGATTTGCTTGATATGTTTAGAGATATAATCTCATTATCAGAATTGCTTTCAGCAGTGGGTTTCACTAACTTCACAAACTTCTTTTTACCTTTTAAAACAGAAGGTATGAATTTTATAAATGGAACAATTGCCTTTACGAGGCTTGTGGGTTTGATGACCTTCACAGCCTTGTCTGAACACTCTTTGATTTTGATTGGGTGTCCTAATTTGATTTGATCCTCATTGGTTTCAATATAAGCATCAGGTTTGTTTTGAGGATTGGTTACTTGTTTTACTATATATTTTGGTTCCATAGTTTTAGTTTCAATTTCCTCACTGAGTGTGACAGATTCAGGCATGACAGTGTAGTTGTCATTATATGGTGGAGGACATGAAATATACCCAATCCTAGACATGTCCTTGGGATCCTTTTGAGAATCAAGCATCTCTTGCAGCTTGACTGAAGACAGTTGAAACTTTTCAAGTTTCACTTCCATAAGTGTATGTTTAGTCTTAGATTGAGCTAACTTTTCAGTCAGTAGCTCATTCTCAGCTGCAAGAGTGTCCTTTTCACATGCAATTTTCAATGTCAGATATGAGAGATTTCATTTTGATTTCAAAGCCTTTTATCTCTCTTTTCATCATATCTGACTTCACCTTTTCCTCTTTAATTTTATCTGCCAGTTTATGGTTATGCTCTCTATAACCTTGCAATTCAGTAATACATTTTTCACTACAAAGGTTAGATTTTACCTCAGTAGGCATTGGAGATGGACCATCGTTGATGTGAGCCATAAGGGCATGATTTTGAAATTAAGGCTTGACTTCCTCTGCATACAGGCTCCAGTCATATACTCCATCTTGTTTGATCACAAGAGCATTTGCAGATGATTGACTACTTCCATGAGCTTGGTTTGTCAGTTGAGGTGGATTTTGATATGATTGATGTTGTTGTGGATGATGATACTGTTGCTGATGATTATTGGAATGAAAGCTTGAGTTTGACTGTGAGGATGACTGGCTTTGAGAATTCCTTTGAAAGTTGTTTCTTTTGGGGGCATTGCATTCTCTGGAGAAGTGGCCAGCCATGCCACAGTTGAAACACTTCACTTTGGATTTATCATATCCAAGCTTTGTATTTTCATTAAGGCTGAGCTTTCTGCCTTTTCCGAAAAATTTCTTTGCTCTCATAGCAATAATGGCCATTTGCCATCTCAGATCCATTTCTTCTACATCATCTGGATCCATTTCTTCTAAGTCCTCCTGGATCAGATGTGCTGATGTGAGTCTTCCTCCTAAATATGCTTCAAAGCTTAAAACAAAGGAATTGTAAGTTGCCTTTTGTTCTTCAGATTTTGGGTCATCAGGAGTGGTTGTAGGAGCAGCAGTGACTCTGGATGCTTGGGATGATGTTGATGGATGATTAGTTGATGGAGTTGCAATGAACCCTGTGGTATTCAGTTGATCTCTTAAAGAGATGAAATCCTCCTCCTTAGTGATGAAGGCATTTTCAACAGAATGAGATTTTGATGGAAATTTGTATGCCTCAATCACTTTGGGTCCTCCTAAGTTTCTGCTTCTTTCATCTAACTCCAATGCTTCTATCTTGGCTATCATTATGTCCAGAGTTGTACTCTCAAGATCAAGAGTGTTCTTTAACATTGTAACATTTTGTTTCCAGGTCTCTGGAAGACTGTGCAACATTTTCTTGTTTAATTCCTTAACCTTGTAAGTGACTCCCATGATTTCCAACTCATTTACCAACTATACAAATCTAAGCAGTTGTTTGGATATGGACTCCCCCTTGGAGTGATGAAATGTTTCGTATTGATTAATAAGCTTATGCTTGTTAATTTTTGCAATTTCACTGCTTCCCTCACACATAATTTGCAATGCATCCCATACAGCTTTGGCAGTCCCATACTTCTCCAATCTTTTCAGCACATCCATCTTGAGTGCTTGAGTTAGGATAAAGTAAGCTTTTAGATCAATCTTGATTTTCTTGTAATCTTCATCATTAAGAGTTAGATCTTCAATGGGTATCCTTGTTGTCTTATAGATAGCAACTTGATTTGCAGATAGAGTGACATGGATGTGTGGCCCCTTGCATATTGAGATCCAAAAATCAGGATCTACACCTGTAATGTAATTCCTTAACCTGATTTTCCATTGTTTAAATTCAGATTTATGTTTAAGCATTAGTGGTTTTGGAGTATGACCAAGTTCTGCAAAACTATGTGAATCCATTTTAACAAGGTGTTTTAACTTGTATAAATATACATTGGTAAGTTTTAAGATTAATTAGTCCGAATAGTGCAAATCGTTCAATAAATGCTTAGTAAATCAGATCTGTTAATGTTTCTTGGTTTCTGTCGCAACTTTTGTTGTATTCCTGTTCTTCGTATGAATCTGTAGGTTTTGTGTATAGTTCTTGACGGTGAGAATGTGTTGACAGAATGTTGTTTTAAGGGTATTTTCTGCTATTTACTAAGTAGAGATAATAGAACACTCTATTAGCAACTCAATCACCAGATCAATCAAGTTCTATTCAGGTCTTGGGTAGATCTGAAAAAGAACCGAAAGCCAAAGCTCTGATACCATTTGACTGGGTACTGAGATTGAGATTTTCACTTAGGATCGAATATAATGATTGAGTTAATGATTAAAAGGTGGAAACAAACAATCAATAAACATTCAATGCATAAAAAATACTCATAAATGTTTGTTTGTATTGAATAAGATGACGATTACAGTAAATGCTAGGGTTTGAGCATAAAACAGTAATAATACACCTAAAAGACAAAATATGTTCTAACTGTCTATCAACCGTCACCTCATGTACGAGGTTTCTATTCTATTTATAGGCAGACAAGATGCCTTTAACAAAATGACTAAACTACCCCTGACCTATTACATCAGAACTAGTCTAAGTCTTCATTCGCATTTCTTGTTCATCTGCATTGCCAAATTCGGATGAGTTGACTTGATCAACATTTCTTTACTTGATCTTCCGCATTAGTATGTTGGTCATCCGCATTAGTTAATGTGGATGAACAAATACTTATGCGCATTTGTGTGGTCATCTGCATTGGCTAATGCGGATGAACAAAATCTTGTCCGCATTTCTTCTGGTCTTCCGCATTTGTTAATGCGGAAGAACAAATACTTGTCCGCATTTCTTCTGGTCTTCCGCATTTGTTAATGCGGAAGAACAAATACTTGTCCACAATTGTTCTTTGCCTTCCACATTAACAAATGCGGTAAGCCAATACTTCTTCTACTGCAGAACCTTCATCCGCATTAATTCTTGGACTTGTGGGAATCTGAGCAGAACAACCATCAACTCACCAATTGAATTAGCATGTATGATCCTTTTAGGGTCCAAAAATATATTAATTTGCAAAAGCATTTATATTGAGATGAAAAGTTATCTTTATGTTTCCGCTGCAATGTTTTCTTTAAGTTAATGTAAATATATGTTTTATGTGCGATGATTGGCCAGCTGTAAGTGTCCCAGGAACGGGGCCTTACAAGTTGGTATCAGAGTCAAAGTTTAAGTGAAATGGGTAAATTTTCAAAAGAAACCTAAACTTAAATTGAAAATGGGACGGAAAGGGAAGGGATGCCAGTCCGAGTAGTTGCATGCCATCAGGTTTTTTCTTAATGTTAACCGGCATTATGTGCGCATGTTATGTGGTTTATGTGTTGTTAGTAGATTTAGATACTGATGTAGTTAGAATAGAAAATGCTTGGGATATGAAGAGTAAAGTAAGTGGTTAATCTCAACTGGCCACTGTAATTAGGGACTTACTATACTTGACATAAACTAAGCTATTCCCTGGAATGACCGTGTTAGTGTTTGAATCTTTTAGTGTTTTAGAGGATGGCCGGTGGTAGATCATCAAAAGCTTCACATGGTGGAAGTTATGGTGGACGTGGTGTTGAACCACGGGTTACAAGATGAAGGCCTAGGGCCGAAGAGGTGGTTCATGAAGAACCCGAGACCCCTCTTCCGGAGGCTGGGGACGAGAGTACTAACTTAAGAGCCTTAGTGAAAGAGGCCGTTGTTGAGAAGGTGCAACAGGTCATGCAGACGATCCTACCGTCTGTGGTGACTGAAGTGATTAAGGTTGTAGGGGAAGGGGAAAGAAGGGAGAGGAATAGGTCCTCGGGAGGACGCGAGCAACCGGAGTCTGAGACAGTTCTCTCCGATGATAAGGAGGAGGAGGAAGAGCCTGTGCAGGAGATGGCATGGGGCTGTAACTATGGGGCATTTTAAAGGTGCAAGCCCCCTACCTTTGATGGTAATGGTATTGCTGCTGCTGCTCACCGATGGGTGAGGGAGATGGAGGTGGTACTCGACATTAGTGAGTGTTGAGAAGACCAGAAGGTGAAGTTCGCTACCCACTTATTTATGGACTCAGCTTTTTGATGGTGGGACAATATTGTCCAAGCTGAGGGTAGCCGGGCTATCGGAAGAATGAGGTGGCCGGAGCTAAAGAAGTTGGTGATCGAGGAGTTCTGTCCTCATAGGGAAATTGATAAGGTGGAATGGGAGTTCCTGCAGCTGGAGGCGGGAGCCATGACACATCAATAATACACCACCAGGTTCATTGAGATGGCATGACTGGTGCCAGATCAAGTGACACCCTTGTCACGAAAGATCAAGAGATATATCCAGGGCTTGCCGACGGATGTCCGTAGGCACATGAGCCCGACCGAGAACGTTTAGGTTGGCGGTCGACTTGGCAGGGAGGTTGTATGATGAAAGGACCGTGGTGGTGGCTGAAGTCGGCAAGAAAGGTGGTGATCGGAATTGGAATGGGAAGCGGGTTGGACATGGCGGGGCCACTTCAAGCAACAAAGGTGAGCGGGTGGATGATCGACATGTGGTCACATCTGGTTTAGGGATTAAGAGGTGTGGCAAGTGTGGAAAGGAGCACAGTGGAGAGTGTAGGTGGGGATCAAACGTGTGCTTCAAATGTGGGAAGCCTGGCCACATGGCGAGGGAGTGTAAGGCTGGGAGGTGTTTTAACTGTGGCGGGGAGGGCCACATGTGTAGGTACTGCAAGAAGCCGATGGTTGAAGGATCATGAGTGAAAAGGCAAGAGGAGAAGGACAGAGGGCGAGCGCCAGAGTGTTTACGATGATGTAGGAAGAAGCTAGGACGGACCCCGATGTTGTGTTAGGTACATTTCTAGTAAACCAAACTTTAGCCTCTGTGTTATTTTATTCTGGTGCTAGTAAGAGTTTTATTTCTGCTGTTTTCTGTGCTAAGTTACCTATTAGTAGTAGGAGCATAGATACACCCTTTGATGTAGAAACTACCATAGGTAAGTCTACAAGGATTTTTGAGATGATAGAGGGTAGTGACGTAGAATTAGAAAGTCACAAGTTCCTATTAGACCATTTGTGATGACCTTAGGCGGATTTGAGGTATTCCTAGGAATGGATTGGTTGGCGGACTACGAGGCGAATATTGTGTGCCGCAGGAAGATGATTCGGTTGATAGCGCCTGACGGGAGTTCGGTGATGGTTTATGGTGATCGAGTCACTACGATACCGAATGTGATTTCAATGGCAGTGGCGGGAAAGTGCATGAGGTGTGGATGTAGTGCTTACTTGTCCAACGTAAAGGGTGTTACGCCAACACCACAACTGACCGATGTGCTGGTAGTGTGTGACTTTCCAGACGTATTTCCCAAATACTTACCAGGAGTGCCACCCGACCGAGAGATCGAATTTCAGATTGACTTGATACAAGGTGGCCAACCTATTGCTAAGGCACCGTATCGATTGGCTCCGACTGAAATGAAGGAGTTGATGGAACAATTGTAGGAGCTGCTGGATAAGGGGTTCATTAGGCTGAGTGTCTCTCCTTGGGGTGCTCTGGTCTTATTTGTAAAGAAGAAAGATGGTAGTATGAGGATGTGCATAGACTACCGTGAGTTGAATAAACTTATAGTGAAGAATCGTTACCCCTTACCGAGAATTGATGACCTATTTGATCAGCTTCAGGGTGCCAGTTGGTTATCGAGGATAGACCTTCGATCTGGCTACCATTAGTTGAAAGTGAAGGAGCAGGATATTCAACAACTTTTCGCATGCGTTATGGACACTACGAGTTTCTCGTTATGTCTTTTGGTTTGACCAACGCGTCAGCTGCTTTTATGGATCTGATGAATCGAGTGTGTCGGCTGATGTTGGATAAACCAGTGAGTGTGTTTATTGATGATATCCTGATTTATTTAAAGAGCGAGATAGTGCACGCTGGTTACATTCGGGAGGTTTTGGAGATGTTGAGAAAGGAGAAGCTACATGCCAAGTTCTCCAAGTGCGCGTTCTGGTTGCACGAAGTCTAGTTCTTGGGTCATGTAATGAATCCTGAAGGGATTATGGCAGACCCAACAAAGGTGGAGGCGGTGATGCAATTAAAGTCTCCAAAGATGCCATCTGAGATTCGTAGTTTCTTGGGTTTGGCATGTTATTACAAAAGGTTTTTTCAAGACTTTTCTAAGATCGCTTCTCCACTAACCAAGCTAACCTGAAAAGATGTGAAATTTGTACGGGGTCAGGATCAAGAGAAGGCGCTTGAGGAGTTAAAGGTGAGATTGACTTAAGCTCTTGTCTTGTCGTTACCCGATGGAAGTGAAGATTTTGTGGTTTATTTAGATGCTTCCTACTCGAGGTTAGGATGTTTGTTGATGCAGAGAGGAAAGGTTATAGCCTATGCATCCTGATAGTTGAAAGTTCATGAGGTTAATTACCCTACTCATGACTTGGAGCTAGCAGCTGTGGTCTTCGCGTTAAAGATATGGAGGCACTACTTATACGGGATGAAGTGCACTATATTCACTGACAACAAGAGCTTGAAATACTTCTTCGAGCAGAAAGATTTGAACATGAGGTAGAGGTGATGGTTAGAGCTCATAAAAAACTATGATTGCGAGATTCATTACCATCCAGGGAAAGCCAACGTGGTGGTCGACACCCTTAGCCGAACGGAGAGACCCGAGCCGATTCGGGTGATGGCTTATCAGTTGGTCATGACCTCCGAGGTGATGTAGCAAGTCAAGGAGTTTCAAGATGAGGCGTTGAAAGAAGATCATCTTAACACTGAAAGGATGAGAGGTCTGGTCGCGGAGATGGGTGAAAACACACTCGGTGTTAGAACCCGATTCGGACGAATGTGGATTCCTCATTTTGGGGATCTACGTGGAAAGATTATGGATGAAGCTCATAAAACTCAGTACTCTATTCATCCCGGTGCTACGAAGATGTATCAAGATATGAAGAAAGATTATTGGTGGCCGGGTATGAAGCGTGACGTAGTGGAGTACGTGAGTAAGTGCCTTACTTTCTTGCAGGTGAAGGCGGAGCATCAGAAGCCGTATGGGAAGATCCAAGCTTTGGATATACTGGAGTGGAAGTGGGAGCACATCACCATGGATTTTATTACAAAGCTACCGCGTACCGTGCGAGGGTATGATGCTATATGGGTGATTGTTGATCGTTTGACGAAAAGTGCTCACTTCCTACCAATTCGCGAGACATATTCATCCGAGAGGTTGGCAGATCTGTTCATTAAAGAGATTGTAACTCGTCATGGTGTGCCGGTATCTATTGTGTCTGATCGTGACACCCGGTTTAAATCCAAATTTTGGAAGAAATTCCACGATGCGATGGGTACGAGGTTACATATTAACACGGCTTATCATCCTCAGACAGATGGTCAGTCGAAAAGGACGATTCAGACGCTGGAAGATATGCTTCAGGCATGCGTCATTGATTTTGAAGGAAGTTGGGATGACCACTTACCGTTTGCTGAGTTCTCATATAACAACATTTATCACCCCTTATGAGATGCTATATGGTAGGAGATGCAGAACGCCCGTGTGTTGGGGTGATATTGGCCATAAAGAGTTAGGGAGCGTCGAGGTGGTCAAGGCTACGACTGAGAAACTGGAAATGAAGCCTTTATGAAGGCAGCTAAGGACAAAGAAAAGTTGTATCCTGATAAACGACGTAGACGATTGAGTTCCAGGTGGGTGATAGAGTTATGTTGAAAGTCTCACCTTGGAAAGGTATCATTCGGTTCAGAAAGCGGGGAAAGTTGAGCCTGAGATACATAGGACCTTTTTGAATCGTTGCTCGAGTAGGAGAGGTGGCCTATAGACTAAAATTACCAGATGAGTTGAGTGGAATTCACATGACATTCCATGTATCTCATCTAAGAAAATGTTTAGCAGACGAGGATATGGTTGTACCACTGGAGGATATCGAGATAGATGAATGGCTCAATTATGTGTAGCAACCAGTGGCGATCATTGAGCGTAAAGAGAAGAGGTTAAGGAATAAAGTAGTTCCCCTTGTGCATGTATAGTGGAAGCACAGGAAGGGATCCAAGTCTACGTGGGAGATAGAGGAGGAAATGAGACAGCATTACCCAGGATTGTTTGAGGAATACGAGGTTTTGGGGACAAAACCTAAATAAGGGGGGGTGGACTTGTAACACCTGGTTATTCTTTTAAAGTTATTAAAAAAAGAATAAAGTGAAGAAAAAGAAAGAAATACCATTTTACACAAGTCGAGGGGTATTTTTAAAAGTATCAAAAGGACAAAAAAGTTTAAAAGTTGGTGATAAAGGTGGCATGGTCTCCCATCACTCTCTCTTCACACTCAACTTCGGATATTTTTAGAGAGAGAAAGAAAGAAGAGCAGAAACTCTTGGGCTTTGAAGAACAAGAGCAGGAAGTTCGAATTCAATGTAAGAATTCATCGTTTATGATGTTCTTAACTGGCCTTAGCCTCAGTTATATGCTTATGTGTGTCTATGTGTGTTCGGGTGTATTTTTGGTGGGTTTCTAGGCGGTTGAACTCAACTTGCAAATGGGTTTTGAAGAAGTCATAACCAAAGGCAGCTAAGGTGAGTTCTAGGACCCCCTTTTTACTTGTTTTAAACGGCTTTGGGGCTGAAAATGCATGTATGAAACTTTTTATAAAAATGGGTTTTCACGCGTATGCTTTAGGTGTGTGTGTTGCGGGTGGGATATCATTTTGGGCAATGTATGTGTATGACGATGTTATGATTATGTTTCTAAGGCTTAGGATGTATGATTTAAGCTTAGAACAGGTTATATGATGATTGGGGACTAAATTATGTCGTTTAAGTGTGAATTAGTTTGCCCATGCACCTAAACAGTGGCCCATGCGCCCAACAGAAATAACTGCCTAAGTGTTCGCATGCGTCCAAAACCTCATGCACCCAAATAGTACCCATGCGCCTAGAAATAGGCTGAAATTTACTAAGTGTTTGTGCACCAAGGATTCCCATACGCCTAGGATTCCTATGCGCCTAGGCACTCATGCGCCTGCATAGTGCCCATGCGCCTAGAATTTGCCCATAAATGACTTAGTGTTGCCCATGCGCCCCAATAGTGCCCGTGCGCCTGAAATTTTCCCATGCGCCTAAGTGTTCCCCATGCGCTTGAAAGGCCATGCGCCAACATAGTGCCCATGCGCCTAAAGACTTAAATTATTTTTTTGATTTTTTGGGGAAAAAGTGTAATGTGGGCTTTGACTTGGGAGGTTCTCGGGGGCTATGTAAGTTGAATTTTTGAAGTCATAGATGATGTGATGGGTGATGTATGATATGATTTGATGATGTATGATTAATTCTTATGCATGATGGTATGTATGATGTATGTTATGTATGTATGATAGTGCCTTGTATGGTGATGTTTGTATGTTCATGTTGATGTTCCTTATTATGTATGATAAGTTTCCCGTGGCTTTACGTTGAATGTTAATGAATGAAATCAAAAGTATTATGTAACGTAAAGTGGAAGATAATGAAAAGGGGAACGTAATGAAAGAATGCATGCATTAATGAATGAATGAAAGTAAGAAAGTCTTGCAAGCAATGTATGGAGGTTCACACCCAATGAAGGGTGTTAGCTCAACTGTATGCGGGTTAGCTACCCCAAAAGGATGCACACTGGGGTCTAATCCTTGTGATTGACCATATGTATGGGATCCTTGCCGCTTGCCCCAAGTACCGGAGTCAGCTTCGTGCATAATGTTCGAGGTCTATGAAAGACCTCAGGCCTAGTAACCAGCTTCATGCACAATGTTCAGGGTAAAGCATATGACATTGGTCCGGAATGAAAGGGAAAAGATAAGTGGTGAATGTGCTTGCCCCAGGTACTGGAGTCAGCTTCTTGCACAATGTTCGAGGTCTATGAAAGACCTCAGGCCCAGTAACTAGCTTCGTGCACAATGTTCGGGGTATTGTACATGTCATCGAAAGTAATGAACGTACAAATAAAAGTAAGAAAGTTATGTATGAAAATGAACGAAAGTGAATGATAATGATGTACGATGAATGAATGAAAGTTAACGAATGAATGATGAAGATAATAATGATATTATCTATGTGTACGTATGATGTGTGATCATGTACGAAAGTAAAGAACGGTTTTTAACGAAAGTAAAGTATGTTTTATTCTAAAACTAGAACTCACTCAGCAACACTGCCTTTTATGTGTTTCCAATTAGCAGGTAAAGGTTGTTGAGGATGGCACATGGCGGCTACTTGGCTCTTTTTGGATGGCATCCTCTTGTATAATGTTTTTTCATTGTAATGCGAACAAATGATATTTTGTAATGAATCATGTATTAATTTGCAAAAGAATTTATATTGAGATGAAAAGTTATCTTTATGTTTTCGCTGCAATGTTTTATTTAAGTTACTATAAATATATGCTTTATGTGCGATGATTGGCTAGTTGTAAGCGTCCCAGGAACGGGGCCTTACAACTATAAATAGCCTAATTGTAATGGTTGAATGACCAATTGATTGAGGGATTACTTGTAAACACTATTCATTTTAAATCAAAAGAGATCAATGAGGTTTTGATTGTGTTTATCTTATTTTGATCTAAAATCTTCAAGTTATTTGATTCAAGTGTTCAACTTGGGTTAACAATTTGGTATCAGAACCATATTGGATCAAATTCATTCAAGATTCGAAGATTTTTGAAGGTATTCATCAGAATTTTAGAGAGAAAAAGTGGGGGTTCAGAGAGAGAATAGACCTAAGTTCAATATTGTTCAAATTTAACAACATCAGATCTATCACTATCTATAACATATATTAGATCTACATCAACTTTTATACAAGAAAAAGCAAAGAAAAGTTTCAGATCTGAGATTTTCTCTCACACACACTAGTGTGTGTTCTTGGTGTTCTTGAGTTTTCATATCTTCATCCAGCGAAATTAACACCCAACTGAACGAAAGTTCATTTTTTCAAGCAAAAATACCAGCGTAAATGATGCCAAAATCATCAACGAACCAAGAATGAACCTGCAAAAGTAATAAAAATTAGCAAAAAAAACTAATTTGCGAAATTATAAAAAATCAAACTACGAAATTAAAAATCATGCTGCGAAATAAAAAATCTGCGAAATTAAAAATCAAACATCAAAATTTAAAAATCTTTATTTTTTTCTCAAATCTATTGTTTATCGAAATCGACGTGAAGCATTCAGCACAAGCGCAACATGCCTCCATCTCCTAAGTCGATCAATCGAAGCACTTCAACAAACAACAACCACAACCAACATTCACCTTCAATAGCATCATAAACAAGTACCCTATCACCGACCCATGTGCAATCACCACTCCCTAAACTAGCACCAATCACCACCCCCCTTGCACCATCCGAACACTTGAAAACATGGCGCCCAAATCCTAGCTGCCGCCATCTTCATTGAAGGATATCTTTTCAACCACTAAGACCCTTAGCAAATCAAGACCACCACTGGAACCAGCGTTGGAAGAAGATGATGCATAGTTAGCGTCATGACTCACCAGAATAGGTCGCCAGAACCCTAGGCGACACTACCTTCTCTCTTCTATATCTCTTTTGTAATTGGTTTTTAGAGCAAACCGAGGTCACCATTGGATTCAAGAGGTTGTGTTTAGTAGGGATAGAGGTTCAGCTGGACATATCTCACCGGATTTTTTTTCCGGACACCATGGGCCGCCATAGGTTCGCCGGAAAAGCGGCCAGAATCCTAGGGGTCTTTGGTCTCATCCGCCTCTCTCTTTCTACACACTTGTGTGTGTGTATTTTTTGGTGTTAGACATATGTGTTAGGGTTTATGTTTGAGTAATGGACTTTGGTATTTAAAAAAAACCTTCTTGTGGGCTAGTTAAAAGATTAAAATTGGGTTGGGTTTTAAAATTTTTGTGTGGGCTCATTATTTTTTTTCAAGGTGAGCCTCAAGTTGTGAGCTAAATTCGTTTTAATATTTTGTTGGGTCATTAAAAAAAATATATAAAAAAATATCATAAAAAATTGTTTTTTATAATAGTATAATATTTTTGTCTTTTGGGTGATCAAGTGAATTTAATATTTTGTTTGAACATGTTTTTCTCTGACGATCTCGAATCAGACGATGCCACAATAGCACAAAGACGGTTCGACTTTTTTGTAGGTACAAAGAAAGAAAAATTGTCAGATTTGATTGATCGATTCTTAAAGGTGGCAAATAATCTAAAGAAGCATATTCTAGACCTCAGTAATCATAAACAAATTCAAAAGTTTCTTGACTCTCTTCTATCTGAATGGAGTCATCAAGTTAAATTATTGAAGCAAGAAAGATGTTATGTTCACACAAAACTTGTGGATATGATCAACAAGTTAAAATCTCTCGAGCTGGAAACCAAAAGAGAAGAATTTCAGCAAGCCGTATTCCCACATCAAACGAACACGCTTAATACTGAACTTATTTCTTCTGTAACAAGCATACTTGATTACAAAGCCGAGCTGATTGAAAGGATGAAAATATTGACAAATGATTTGGATTCAAATGATAAAATCAAAGAAAATTGTGAAGCTTTGAGAATTGATACTAACAGTAAACCTAAATTTGAGAGAAATGAAGATACTGAAAATGAGAACAATGATTATGGAAAGAAAGAGTTTGAGGATAAAATAAGGCTAAAAATCAAAGAAAATGACCAACAGAGAATCACAAAGGTTTGCGACTGTGAGAAGAGTTTAGTTGCAGAAAGAACTATCCTGGTCTTCCTTATGAGACTGTTTAGGATATATGTTCTTCTTTTTGCAAAATCTAATTATGGGATTTATAAAGCAAATAGATTGTTATTGGAAAATGAAAAATAATTAAAAACAATTAATCAGTGATTAAAGAAAATTGAAAATGCTTTTTCAAGGAAACTTAATAAAGCATTAGCTGAAAATGATCTTTTAAGAAGAACCATTTTGGAGCGTAACATTGAAATTAACATTTTGAGAGAAAGGGTTGTTTTAGCTCAACTTAAACCGAAACAGATTCAAACAAAGCTTGATAAATGGACCCTTTCACATATAAAAAAGGATGAGATTATTGCTAAACAACAAAAGGGCACGGGTAAAACATGGGATTGGATATCATTCAGATAGTGAAATTGTATTTAATTTAGTTCCACCTCCATCTATTCTATGTTATTCTCCAATTTCCACAATTCATCCAACAAATGATTTAACTAAAAAGAATACTAACAATTTGCATGCAGGTTTAGAGGGAGTAAATCTTAAAGAGGTGCAAGATGATTATGATTCTACAATTGTTGTGGGATATAATAATCCAAATGCTTATAGTCAAGTTAATGATTGTTCAGTCCTAGGTGTTTGTAAATCTATATCTACTATTTCTTCTAACTTCTTTGATAAGTTTAAAGCAGGTGAAATTCCTACCTTTGAGCTTATCAGAATTGTGAAAGATGAGATGAATCAGGAATCATCTAATCATCAAGCTCCAACCACAGCAACAGATCATCTTCATGTCAATCAAGATCCATTAGAAGTAGGTGTATGTATATGAGACTGGACAAGCTCAGATATGAATTAAACATAGAGGACAGTGTCGGTTCCTCAAAGATTAAGATATCACCTAAAATTGTCGAGTCTCAAAAGTTTCCAAACGCTGACTCAAAGCCAATATAGATCTCTTCTCCAACTACACAACAAGCTAGTCATCAACAATCTAAAACAAGACCAGTGAAGATCTCATCCACTGTTCAGCACAACAAAATCCAAAACAAGCAAGAATCCACCACATCCTCGAAGCAATCTCCAACTCCAAATGCTTCATACGAGTCAGTCAAGCATCAAAAACCTTTCAAGGCTTGTTTTAAGTTTGGAAAAGAAGGTCATGTTATAAAGAAGTGTCCTAAATGACTTGCTACTAATGGTAAAAGCAAAACAAATTGCTTTTCTAGATGTTAGTCTACAAAGAATGTTCCAGACGGTAAAAGCAACATGAGTTGCTTCTCTGGTTCAAAAGGTACAAAGCACTTATCTCTGGTTCATGTGAAGTCAGTTTCACATGATTCAAAGATGAAAAGACCAAAGTTTCAAAACAAAATTCTTATTCATCCGGTCTAAATCAGAAAATAATTTCAAAAATTAATTTCTTCTAAACAATATTGATTAAACTAAAACAAATTTGGCAAATTAAAAAGAAGGATACAGATATCCCGATATTTCCACAGATTGTGTGTTGAATCATGTTACTTCTACTATTGAAAAAGGAACTCCCAAGACTACGATGGTTGGGGTGCATCTTTCATACTAATCTGTTTATGAGTGCAGGAACAATTCAGGAGGCCTGTTAGTACTTCACGTAACTGACAGAGATTGTTCCTAATTCAACCTTAAGGCAGAACGAACAGGTTAAGGTCATGGTATTTTATCCACAATCTGAATTTTTATCTGCACAATCATAGCTTTCTCTTCATAGTCACTGCATAATTTTTTATAAGTCATTTCTTATCTTTATATCAATGTAGTTTGGAAGACCTTATTAGGTAAATTTCTATTTTTGCATAGTTATATAAAAACATATAAAAATAAAAAAATAAAAAAGGGGGGTTTGCAAAAATAAAAATTTAGGGGTAGAGTATAACAAAATTAAATAAAAAAAATGAAAAGAGAACTGGGAACTTGATTCGAGATGACTGGGAAATGAAAATGTAGTTATTTGATATCACATCTTATTTACAATTGAAAATTAAACAAACAAATAGATTCTTTAATGATATGTTTGGTAGGCTCAGCTTGAAGAATAAAGTAGACAATAACATAATGTAACACCCGAATATTTTTTTTGAAGCCTATAAACGAAGAAAAAAAAAAGTCCACAATCAAGGGACCAAACTCGCCAATGAGAGAAAGTTGAGTGAGTGGGGGTATGTATAGGGAGAGGGCAACCCTTACCCTCTCTCCACACCCACAAACTCAACAAAGAAAAGAAAGAAGAGAGAAAAAGGAAGAAAAGAAGAAAATGGTTGGTTCGAGTGGATTCAAGCGTGCAAAATCGTTGTGTAGCGAGTCTAATCGAAGCTCTTCTCGTTGTGGTCGTTTGTGTGAGTTCTAGGACCCTCTTTTACACGTTTTTGAATGATTTTGGGGGCTGGACAAATCAAAAAATCGGGTTTTGAAGTGTGTGTGTGTTTGACCCGTTTATGTATGTGTGGGTATGTGTATGATTCGTTTGGGTCTTGTGTTTGAGCTTGTGAGTGCTTGAATAGTGTTGTGGTATGCATTCCTAAGGCTTAGGATAGTTGATTTGGGCTTAGAATGGGTTTGGATGAGCTTGGAGGTCGAAAATGGCAGATTGGGTTCGAGATGAACTGCATTCTGCATCATCTAGGGCAAGGCGACCGAATGAAGGCCATACGGCCGAATGAGGTGCGATTGAGGTTCATTCGCACAATTGAGAGTTCATTTGCACGATTGGGGGCAAGTCGCATGGGAGTCATGCGACTGAGGGACCAGTTGCATACATGCTCATCCGCATTTAGTCCATCCGCATGAGGTCATTCTCATGGGTGTTCATCCGCGTTGGTGTTCATCCGCATGAGGTCCATTTGCATGATTGGGTGTTCATCCACATTGGTCCATTCGAATGATGTTCAGTCGCATGGAGGCCATGCGACTGAAGGGTGTCCATTCGCCCGAATAGGGCTGTTGTACCCGAGGAAAAGCGTAGTTTAATCATTAATTTTCAGGGGAAAGTGCAGATGTAAGTTTTCACGTGGAAGTTCCCGTAAGTTCATGTAAGATGATTGTAGAGGCCTTAGAAGTTATGTTGGGCATGATGATGATGTTGCATGTTTATGCATGATGTATGTGATGTTATATATGATGTTGCCCTGTATGTTGATGACTGTGTATGTTGATGTTCCTTATTATGATGTATGTTTATCTTTCCCGTGGCTTTACGATGAATGTTAATGAATGAAATGAAAGTATTATGTACGTAAAGTGAAAGATAATGAAAAGAGGAACATGATGAATGCATGCATTAATGGATGATGTATGTAATGAAAGTCTTGCAAGCCTTGAATGTCGGGACACACCCCTTTGTAAGGTGTTAGCCCAACAGTGTGCGGGTTCGCTACCCCAGAAGTATGCATATCAGGGTCTTTCTTTGTGATTGACCATTTGTATGGAACCATTGTTGCTTGCTTTGGTACTGTGGCCATGAGGTGCGGTGCACCGTAATGGAAGGTCTATGATAGGCTTCGGCCTAGTACCAATGGACGGAAAGGCATAGCACATGACAATGGTATGCCTGAACTTTATCTTAGGTACTGTGGCCACGAGGTGTTGTGCATCGTAATGGAAGGTCTATGATAGGCTTCGTCCTAGTACCAGGAGACTGAAGGGTAAAGTTCATGGTTTGATGGAAAGAAAAGATGTAATGATGAACGAATGAATGATGAAGATAATAATGTTATTATCCATGTGTACGTATGATGTATGATCGCATGAAAGTAATGAATGGTTTTAACAAAAGAAAAGCATGTTTTATCATAAAACTAGAACTCTATCAGCAACACTGACTCTTATGTGTTTCCAGTTGGCAGGTAATGATTGCTGAGGATGGCACGGGGTGGCTACTCAGCTCTTTTGGATGGCATCCATTTGTATAAGGCTTTTGTGATGTAATGCAACAATGTATATTGTAACTAGTTAACGATGTATTATTTTGCAAAAGATTTTATAATGAAATTTTTGAATGTTTCCGCTGCAATGTTTATGTAAGATAAATGAAAATGTATGTTTTTGTGCGATGATCGACCATCTATAAGCGTCCCGGGAACGGGGCCTTACAAGTTGGTATTAGAGCCAAAGTTTAAGTGAAATGGGTAAAATTTCAAAATAAACCTTAACTTAAATTGAGAATGGGACGGAAAGGGAAGGGATGCCAGTCTGAGTAGCTACATGCCATCAGGTATTTTATTTAATGTTAACCGGTATTTTGTGCGCATGGTATGTGCTTATGTGTTTTTTGTTGATTTAAATACTAATGTAGTATGACAGGTAATGCTTGGGGTATTAAAAGTAAAGTAAGTGGCTAATCACAACTGGCCATATAATTAGGGACTTACTATACTTGACATAAACTGGGTTGTTCCCTTGAATGACCGTGTTGGTGTTTGAATCTTTCATGTGCGTGTGAATGGCTGGTGGTAGATCTTCGAAAGCCTCTCGTGGTGGTGGTCGTGATGGGCTTGGTGTTGAGCCGCGACCCAAGAGGTGAAAACCCAGGATAGAAAAGGTGGTTCATGAGGAACCCGAGACCCCTCATGCAGAGGGTGGTGATGAGAGTGCAAACTTAAGGGCCTCGGTGAAAGAGGCGGTGTTTGAAGAGGTGCATCAATTCATGCAGACAATCTTACCGTCTGTGGTGACCGAGTGATTAAGGTAGTATGGGAAGGGGAAAGACAAGAGAGGAACAGGTCCTCGGGAGGACGGGAGTAACCAGAGCCTAAAATGGTTCTATCTGATGGTGAAGAGGAAGAAGAAGAGCCTGTGTAGGAGGTGGCACGGGGCTGTAATTATGGGGCATTTCAACGATGCATGCCCCCTACTTTTGATGGTAAAGGCACTGCTGCTGCTGCTCACCGATGGGTGAGGGAAATGGAAGTTGAGTTGAACATCAGCGAGTGTCGGGAGGATTAGAAAGTAAAGTTTTCTGCCCACTCTTTTGTGGACTCGACACTGTGCTGGTTCGACAATATAGTCCAAGCCGAGGGTAGCAGGGCTATTGGGAGGATGAGATGGTCGGAGTTGAAAAAGTTGGTGATTGAGGAGTTTTTTCCTCACCGAGAAATGGACGAGGTCGAAAGGGAGTTCTTGCAATTGGAGGCGGGAAACATGACACACCAACAGTACACCACAAAGTTCAATGAGATGGCACGTCTAGTGCCGGATCAAGTGACGCCTTTGTCATGAAAGATTAAAAGATACATTCAGGGCTTGCCAGCGGATATCCGCAGGCACATGATCGTTGCCCGACTGAGCACGTTTAGGTTGGCAGTGGATTTGGCGGGGATACTTTACGATGAGAGGGCTGTGGTGGTGGTGGTTGAAGGTGGCAGGAAGGGTGGAGGTGATCGAAACTGGCAGGGGAAGAGGTTTGGTCGGGGTGATGCCTCAACGGGTAAAAAGAAGGCACGGATGGACGACCGCCGTGTGGTTACATCGGGGGCAGGTATGAAGAAGTGTGGTAGGTGTGAACATGAGCACAACGCGGAGTGCAGGCTGGGGTCGAACTTGTCCTTCAAATGTGGGAAGATGGGACATATAGCAACGGACTGTCGTATGGTCCGGTGCTTTAACTGTGGTGAAGAGGGTCACATGAGTAGGGACTGTAAGAAGCCGAGGGCTGAGGGTTCCGGGGAGAAAAAGACGGGTGGTGAAGGACCGAGGGCGAGCGCCCGAGCATTCACTATGACACAACAGGAAGCTAGGATGGACCCTGATGTTGTGTCCGGTACGTTTCTGGTGAACCAAATCTTAGCTTCTGTGTTATTTGATTCTGGTGCCAGTAAAAGTTTTATCTCTGTTGCTTTCTATGCTAAGCTGCCTGTTAGGAGTAAATGTGTTGATGCGCCCTTTGATGTAGAAACCGCTATAGGTAAGTCTACCAGAATCTCGGAGATCATCGAGGACTATGACGTGGAACTAGAAGGTCATAAGTTTCCTGTTAGACCGTTCGTGATGACCTTGGGTGGTTTTGACTTGGTTCTTGGGATGGATTGGTTAGTGGACTTCGAGGCGAACATTGTGTGTCGTAAGAAGATGATTCGTTTGACAGCGCATGACGGGAGTTCGGTGACGATTTATGGGGATTGGGTCACGACGATCCCGAAAGTAATCTCAATGGCGGTGGCGGGAAAGTGTATGAGGCGTAAATGTAGTGCCTACTTGGCTTATGTAAAGGATGTGGATACGCCAACACCATAACTATCCGACGTTTCGGTTGTGTGTGACTTCCCAAACGTGTTCCCAGAAGACTTACCAGGAGTTCCACCTGACAGAGAGATTGAGTTTCAGATTGATCAGATACCGGGTGCCCAACCTGTTGCCAAGGCACCGTATTAGTTGGGGCTAACTGAGATGAAGGAGTTGATGGAGCAGTTGCAAGAGCTGCTTGATAAGGGGTTCATTTGACTGAGTATCTCTCCTTGGGGTGCTCCGGTCTTATTCGTAAAGAAGAAAGACGATAGTATGAGGATGTGTATTGACTACCGTGAGCTGAACAAGTTGACGGTGAAGAATCAATACCCCTTACCGAGAATCGATGATTTTTTCGATCAGCTTCAAGGTGCCAGTTGGTTCTCAAGAATAGATCTTCGATCGGGCTACCATTAGCTGAAGGTGAAAGAGCAAAATGTTCCTAAATAGCTTTTTGCACGCGCTATGGTCACTACGAGTTCATTGTCATGTCTTTTGGTTTGACCAACGCGCCACCTGCTTTTATGGATCTGATGAATCGAGTGTGTTGGCCGATGATGGGTAAATCAGTGATTGTGTTTATTGATGATATCCTGATTTATTCGAAGAGTGAGATCGAGCACGCCGGTCACATTCGAGAGGTTTTGGAGACGCTAAGAAAGGAGAAGTTGTATGTTAAGTTCTCCAAGTGCACGTTCTGGTTGCGTGAAGTTCAGTTCTTGGGTCACGTGGTATATCCCGTCGGGATTATGGTGGACCCGGGTAAAGTGGAGGCGGTGACGCAATGGAAGTCTCCAAAGACGCCATTCGAGATTTGTAGTTTCTTGGGTTTGGCGGGATACTACAGAAGATTTATCCAAGTCTTCTTTAAGATCGCTTCTCCGCTGACTAAGTCGACCCGGAAGGATGTGAAATTTGTATGGGGTCAAGCTCAAGAGAAGGCATTCGAAGAGTTGAAGGCGAGATTGACTCAAGCTCTTGTTTTGTCATTACCTGATGGAAGTGAAGATCTGGTGGTTTATTCTGATGCTTCCTACTCGGGGTTGGGGTGTGTGTTAATGCAGAGATGGAAGGTTATAGCCTATACATCCCGACAGTTGAAGGTTCATGAGGTCAGTTATCCTACTCATGACTTGGAGCTAGCAGCCGTGGTCTTTGCACTAAAGATTTGGAGGCACTATCTTTACGGGACTAAATGAATCATTTTCACTGACCACAAGAGCTTGAAGTACTTCTTTGTGCCGAAAGATCTAAACATGAGGCATAGACGATGGTTAGAGCTCATTAAGGACTATGATTGTGAGATCCATTACCATCCCGGCAAAGCCAATGTGGTGGCAGACGTCCTTAGCCGAAAAGAGAGGCCTGAGCCGATTCAAGTGAAAGCATATCAGTTGATCATGACCTCGGACGTGATGAAGCAAGTCAAAGAGTTTCAAGATGAGGCCTTGAAATACGACTATCTTAACTCTGAGAGAATGAGAGGTCTGGTCGCAGAATTGGGTGAAAACACACTTGGTGTTAGAACTCAATTCGGGAGGATGTGGATTCCTCATTTTGGGGATCTACAGGTGAAGATTATGGATGAAGCTCACAAGACTCGATACTCTATTCATCTCGATGCTACAAAGATGTACCAAGACATCAAGAAAGATTATTGGTGGATGGGTATGAAGCGTGACGTAGTGGAGTATGTGAGTAAGTGCCTTACTTGCTTGCAAGTGAAGGCCGCAAGTGAAGGCCAAGCATCAAAATCCGTATAGGAAGATCCAACCTTTGGATAAACCGGAATGGAAGTGGTAGCACATCACCATGGATTTCATTATGAAGCTGCCGCGTACTCCGAAAGGGTATGATGCTATATGGGTGATTGTTGACCGCTTGACGAATAGTGCTCACTTCCTACCGATCCGCGAGACATATTCATCTTAGAGGTTGGCTGAACTATTCATCAAGGAAATTGTAACTCCTCATGGTGTACCAGTGTCTATAGTGTCTGATCGTGACACCCGGTTTACATCCAAATTTTGGAATAAATTCCATGACGCTATGGGGACGAGGTTACATATCAGCATGACTTATCATTCCCAGACTGATGATCAATCTGAGAGGACCATTCAGACATTGGAGGACATGCTTAGGGCATGTGTGATTGACTTTGGGGGAAGTTGGGATGACCACTTACCGTTAGCTGAATTCTCATACAACAACAGCTATCATGCCAGCATTGGTATGCCACCTTATGAGATGCTATACGGTAGGAGATGCAGAACACCAATTTGTTGGGGGTGATATTGGTCATAAAGAGTTAGGGAGCATCGTGGTGATCGAGGCTACGACTGAAAAGCTTGAAAGGATCAAGGCCTTCATGAAGGCAACCTAAGATAGACAGAAGTCGTATGCTGATAAACGACACAGACCAATTGAGTTCACGGTGGGTGATTGGGTTATGTTGAAGGTCTCACCTTGGAAAGGTATTATCTGATTTAGAAAGCGGGGCAAGCTGAGCCCAAGGTATATAGGGCCTTTCTGAATCATCGCTCGAGTAGGAGAGGTGGCCTATAGACTGGAGTTACCGGATGAGTTAAGTGGAATTCAATCGAAATTCCATGTATCTCATCTGAGAAAGTGCTTGGCAGATTAAGACATGATTGTTCACTAGAGGATATCGAAGTAGACGAACAACTCAATTATGAGGAGCAACCAGTGGCAATCATCGATCGAAAGGAAAATAGGCTGAGAAATAAAGTGGTTCCTCTTATGCGTGTACAGTGGAAGCATAGGAAAGGATCCGAGTCAACGTGGGAGACTGAAGAAGAAATGAGGCAGCATTACCCACGTTTGTTAGAGGAATAACAGGTTTCAGGGACGAAACCAATATAAGGAGGGGTGGACTTGTAACACCCGGATATTTTTTTTGAAGCCGATGAAAGAAGAAAAAGAAATAAAGTCCACAGTCGAGGGACCAAACTCGCCAACGAGAGAAAGTTGGGTGAGTGGGGGGTATGTAAAGGGAGAGGACGGCCCTTACCCTCTCCCTACACCCACAAACTCAGCAAAGAAAAGAAAGAAGAGAGAAAAAGGAAGAAAAGAAGAAAAAGGTTGGTTCGAGTGGATTCAAGCTTGCAAAATCGTCGTGTAGGGGTCTAATCGAAGCTCTTCTCATTGTGGTCATTTGTGTGAGTTTTAGGACCCCTCTTTTACAGGTTTTTGAATTATTTTGGTGGCTGGAACACATCTAAAAATCGGGTTTTGAGGTTTGTGTGTGTTTGAACCGTTTATGTATGTGTGGGTATGTGTATGATTCGTTTGGGTCTTGTGTTTGAGCTTGTGAGTGCTTGAATGGTGTTGTGGTATGCATTCCTAAGGTTTAGGATGGTTGATTTGGGCTTAGAATGGGTTTGGATGAGCTTGGAGGTCGAAAATGGCAGATTGGGTTCGGGATGAACTGCATTCTGCATCAGCTAGGGCTAGGCGACCGAATGAAGGCCAT
>BJCM01241721.1:0-10197 GCA_018326385.1 Flaveria bidentis | reverse complement strand
GGGTTTCCAAATTTGTTTCGGTTGAAAACGACATTAATTAGACTCGTTATATTAATGACAAAAATGTAATTAATGGTTTTTGAAACTTAAAAATGGTTTTATTTATAATAATAATATATATATAATGGTGTATTTTATGGTGATGATAGTAATATGGGTAAAGATTTTAAATAACAGTTATGTAATGACAAAGCATAAGCGTATTCACACAAGTATTTCATAAAGGTGAGGAATGACCGTTTAACGAAAAGATGACGGAAATACGTCAATAGACGGACCTTTGGTGACGGATGTCACACAAGTGGTCATAGTACCTAAGGTAAAGTTCAGGTATACCATTGTCATATGCTATGCCCTTCATGCTCATGATACTGGACCTAAGCCAATAAAAGACCTTCATCGGTGGTGCCCGACACCAAGTGGTCATAGTACCTAAGGCACGCAACAATGGTTCATCCATATGGTCAATCACAAAGAAAGACCCCAATGTGCATCCTTTGGGGTAGCTAACCCACACACCTTTGAGCTAACACCTTCATCGAGTGTGCACCTCCATACATTTGCTTGCAAGGCTTTCTTACATTCATTCATTCATTCATTAATGCATGCATTCATCATCATGTTCCTCTTTCATTATCTTTCACTTTACGTTACATAATACATTCGATCATTCATTATCATAACACGTAAAGCCACGGGAAAGATAAACATACATCATAATAAGGAACATAAACATATCATATAGTCATCATCATGTAGGGCATCATACATACATCACATACATCATGTATAACCAGACAATCATCATACATCATCATTATGCATATGCACCAATCACACATCATTACATGCCCAACACACCATCTATGACCCCAAAAAGTCAACTTACATCACCCCTAGAAGTCTCCTAGGTCAAATCCTACATTACCTCTTTTCCTCCAAAAAGAGCATAATTTTACCAAGTGTTCATCCGCATTAACCTTATTGTTCATCCGCATTTGATTTGCTTCATCCGCATTTGTCATCCGCATTAGACTTACTCATCCACATTTCATACACTTAGTCAAATGCTCATCCGTATTGACATACTTCATCCGCATTTGTCATCCGCATTAGACTTACTCATCCGCATTTCATACACTTAGTCAAATGCTCATCCGCATTGATATACTTCATCCGCATTTGTCATCCGCATTAGACTTACTCATCCGCATTTCATACACTTAGTCAAATGCTCATCTGTATTGACATTCTTCATCCGCATTTGTCATTCAATACTTAGTCCAATTCAAAATTTAACTTATGCGCCTAAAACATCAGATTTCAAATCCCCATCCCTATTCATCATGTTCTAGACTTAGGTATTACCTTCTAAGCCTTAGAAACCCCATCATCACACATTAGCAATCGTGAACATAATCACACATCAAGTCACAACATCATCATACATACACGGGTCCGAAACCCAGTTAAATAAAAACATACATTCATGCAATTCCAGCCCCAAAACCAGTTAAAAATCAGTAAAGAGGGGTTCTAGAACTCACCTTTGCAGCTCTTGAGTATGGCTTCTTCCAAATTCGTTTGCAATTTGAATTCAATCGCCTAGAAACCCACTAAAAACATACCCGAACACATACAAACACATATAAGCATAGACCTGAGGACATAACCGGTTAAGAACACCATAAAAAAACATAAATCCTTACCTTGAATTCGAATTTCCTCCTGTTCTTCCTTCAAAACCGAGAGTATTTCTGCTCTCTTCCTTTCTCTCTCTAAAATCCGAAAGTTTTGTGTCACAGAAAGGGTGATGGGCGGCCATTCCACCTTTATCACCAACTTTTCAAATATTTTGTTCTTTTGGACACTTTTTACCCCTAGACTTGGGTTTATTTCCTTTCCTTCTATTCTTTCACTTTCTTCTGTTTCCTTGACTTTAAAATAACCGGGTGTTACAAGTCCACTCCCCTTAAATAGGTTTCGTCCCTGAAACCTGTTATTCCTCAAAGAATAGTGGGTAATGTCGTCTCATCTCTTCTTCGGTCTCCCACTTAGACTCAGATCCCTTCTTGTGCTTCCACTGTACATGCACAAGAGGAACCACTTTATTTCTCAGCCTTTTCTCTTTTCGATCGATGATTGCCACTGGTTGCTCCACATAATTGAGTCGTTCGTCTTCTTCGATATCCTCCAGTGGGACAATCATATCTTCGTCGGCTAAGAACTTCCTTAAATGAGATACATGGAATGTTGGATGAATTCCACTTAACTTTTCTGGTAACTCAAGTCTATAGGCCACCTCTCCTACTCGAGCAACAATTCGGAAAGGGCCTATGTATCTTGGGCTCAACTTGCCCCGCTTTTGGAAACGAATGATACCCTTCCACGGTGAGACCTTCAACATAACCCGATCACCAACCTGGAACTCAATTGGTCTATGTCGTTTATCGGCATACGACTTGTGTCTATCTTTGGCTGCCTTCATGAAGGCTTTGATCTTCTCAAGCTTCTCATTCGTAGCCTCGATTACCTCGACGCTCCCCAACTCCTTCTGACCAATATCGCCCCAACAAACGGGTGTTCTGCATCTCCTACCATATAGCATCTCATATGGTGGCATACTAATGTTGGCATGGTAGCTGTTGTTCTATGAGAATTCAACTAACGGTAAGTGGTCATCCCAACTTCCCCCAAAATCAATAACACATGCCCGAAGCATGTCCTCCAAGGTCTGAATGGTCCTTTCTAACTGACCATCAGTCTGAGGATGATAAGCCATGCTAATATGTAATCTCATTCCCATGGCATCGTGGAATTTCTTCCAGAATTTAGATATAAACCGGGTGTCACGATCAGACACAATGGACATCAGCACACCATGTCGAGTTATAATCTCTTTGATGAATAGATCAGCCAACCTCTCAGATGAATATGTCTCATGGATCGATAGGAAGTGAGCACTCTTCGCCAAACGGTCAACTATCACCGATATGGCGTCGTACCCTTTCGGAGTACATGGCAGTTTCGTAATGAAATCCATGGTGATGTGTTCCCACTTCCATTCCGGTATATCCAAAGGTTGAATCTTCCCATACGGCTTTTGGTGCTCGACCTTCACCTGTAGGCAAGTAAGGCACTTACTCACATACTCCACCACATCGCGCTTCATACCCGGCCACCATGAGTCTTGGTACATCTTTGTGGCATCGGGATGGATGGAGTATCGGGTCTTGTGAGCTTCGTCCATAATCTTTACCCGTAGATCCCAAAAACGAGGAATCCACATTTCTCCCGAATCGAGTTCTAACACCAAGCGTGTTTTCACCCAATTCTACGACCAGACCTCTCATCCTCTCAGAGTTAAGATGATCTTCTTTCAATGCCTCATCTTGAAACTCTTTGACTTGCTCCATCACATCAGAGGTCATAACCAACTGATAAGCTTTCACCCGTATCGGCTCGGTCTGTCCTTTCGGCTAAGGGCATCCGCCACCACGTTGGCTTTACCCGGGTGGTAATGGATCTCACAATCATAATATTTTATAAGCTCCAACCACCTCCTTTGCCTCATGTTTAGATCTTTTTGCTTGAAGAAGTACTTCAAGCTCTTGTGGTCAGTGAAAATGGTGCACTTCGTCCCGTAAAGATAGTGCCTCCAAATCTTTAGTGCAAAGATTACGGCTGCTAGCTCCAAGTCATGAGTAGGGTAATTGACCTCATGAACCTTTAACTGTCAGGATGCGTAGGCTATAACCTTCCCTCTCTGCATTAGTACACACCCTAACCCCGAATAAGAAGCATCGGAATAAACCACCAGATCTTCGCTCCCATCGGGTAATGACAGAACCGGAGCTTGAGTCAATCTTGTCTTCAATTCCTCAAATGCCTTCTCTTGAGCTTGACCCATACAAACTTCACATCTTTTCGGGTCAACTTGGTTAGTGGAGAAGCAATCTTAGAGAAGTATTGGATAAATCTTCTATAGTAGCCCGCCAAACCCAAGAAACTACGAATCTCGGATGGCGTCTTTGGTGACTTACATTGCATAACCGCCTCCACTTTCGCCGGGTCCACCATAATCCCATCGGGATTCACCATATGACCCAAAAACTGAACTTCGCGCAACCAGAACGCACACTTGGAGAATTTAGCATACAACTTCTCCCTTCTCAGCGTCTCCAGAACCTCCCGAATGTGACCGGCATGCTCAATCTCGCTCTTCGAATAAATCAGGATGTCATCGATAAACACAATCACTGATTTATCCAACATCGGCCGACACACACGGTTCATCAAATCCATAAAAGCAGCCGGCGCGTTGGTCAAACCAAAAGACATGACAAGGAACTTGTAGTGACCATAGCGCGTGCGAAAAGCTGTTTTAGGGATATCTTGCTTCTTCACCTTCAACTGATGGTAACCAGATCGAAGATCTATCCTTGAAAATCAACTGGCACCCTGAAGCTGATCGAACAAATCATCTATTCTCAGTAAGGAGTATCGGTTCTTCACTGTCAACTTGTTTAGTTCGCGGTAGTCAATGCACATCCTCATGCTACCGTCCTTCTTTACAAACAAGACCGGAGCACCCCAGTGAGAGATACTCGGTCTAATGAACCCCTTATCAAGTAGCTCTTGCAACTGCTCCATCAACTCTTTCTTCTCTGTCGGGGCCAATAGATACGGTGCCTTGGCAACAGGTTGGGCACCCAGTATCAAGTCAATCTGGAACTCGATCTCACGGTCAGGTGGCACTCCTAATAACTCTGATACGTTTGGAAAGTCACACACAACTGGTACATCAGATAGTTGTGGTGTTGGCGTATCCACATCCTTTACATAGGCCAAGTAAGCACTACATCCCCACCTCATACATTTTCCCGCCACCGCCATCGAAATCACTTTCGGAATCGTAGTAACCCGATCACCATAAATTGTCACCGATGTACCGTCAGGCGCTGTCAAACGAATCATCTTCTTGCGACACACAATGTTTGCCTCGAAATCCGCCAACCAATCCATCCCAAGAACCAAATCGAAACCTCCTAAGGTCATCACAAATGGTCTGACAGGAAACTTATGACCTTCAAGTTCCACATCACAGTTTTCTATCATCTCAGAAATCCTGTAGACTTACCTATGGCAGTTTCTACATCAAAGGGCGCATCAACACGTCTACTACGAGCAGGCAGCTTAGCACAAGAAGCAGCAGAAATAAAACTTATACCGGTACCCGAATCAAATAACACAGAAGCTAAAGTTTGGTTCACCAGAAACGTACCGGACACGACATCAGGGTTCGTCCTAGCTTCCTCCTGTGTCATGGTGAATCCCCTGTCACTCGCCCTCGGTCCTTCGCCTCCCGCCTTCTTCACCCCGGAACCCTCGGCCCTTGGCTTCTTACAATCCCCACTCATATGACCCTCTTCACCATAGTTAAAGCATCGGGCTGTACGACAGTCCCTGGCCATGTGCCCCACCTTCCCACATTTAAAGCACAAGTTCTACCCAAACCTACATTCCCCACTATGCTCTCTCCCACACCTACCACACTTCTTCGTACTCACACCCGATGCGACCACACGGCGGTCATCCACCCGTGCCTTCTTTTTACCCGTCGAGGCATCACCCCGACCAAACCTCTTCGCGTTCCAGTTTCTATCACCTCCACCCTTCCGACTACCTTCAGCCACCACCACTACACCCCTTTTGTCATATAACCTCCCCGCCAAATCCACCGCTGACCTAAACGTGTTCTGTCGGGCCGCAATCATGTGCCTGCGAATATCTGCTGGCAATCCCTGAATGTACCTCTTGATCTTTCGAGACAGTGGTGTCACCTGATCCGACACCAGACGTGCCATTTCGTTGAACTTTGTGGTGTACTGCTGGTGTGTCATCGTTCCCACCTCCAGTTGTAGAAACTCCCTCTCAACCTTGTCCATTTCCCAGTGAGGACAAAACTCCTCGATAACTAACTTCTTCAACTCCGACCATCTCATTCTCCCGATTGCCCGACTACCCTCGGATTGAATTATATTCTCCCACCAGCATAGAGCCGAGTCTACAAATGAATGGGTAGCAAACTTTACCTTTTGGTCTTCACGACACTCACTGATATCAAGAACAACCTCCATTTCCCTCACCTACCGGTGAGCAGCAGCAGCAGTGCCGTTTCCATCGAAAGTAGGGGGCTTGCATCTCATAAACACCCCGCAGTTACAGCCTCGTGCCGCCTCCTGCACAGGCTCTTCTTCTTCCTCCTCATCATCAATTAGAACTGTTTCCAGCTCTGGTTGTTCTCGTTCTCCCGAGGACCTGTTCCTCTCCTTTCTTTCCCCGTCTCTAACAATCTTGATAACTTCGGTCACCACAGACGGTAAGATCGTCTGCATGACCTTGATACTCAGTTTGGCATCCCTTCCCTTTTTCCGTCCCATTCTCAGTTTAAGTTAAGGTTTATTTTAAAAATCTACCCATTTCACTTAAACTTTGGCTCTGATTCCAATTTGTAAGGCAACATTCCCGGGATGCTTACAGCTGGTAAATCATCGCACATAAATCATATATTTATATTTAATCATTCATAAAACATTGCAGCGGAAATCTAAAGAAAATAACTTTTCATATCATTACAAATGCTTTTGCAAGTTAATACAAGGGATCATTTCAAAACATCATTCGTTCGCATTACAATGCAAAAACATTAACAAAAGAATGCCATTCAAAATGCCAAGTAATTGCTCCGTGCCATCCTCAGCGATGCTCACCTGCCAACTAGAAAATGCATAAAAGTCAGCGTTACTGAGTGAGCCCTAGATTTATAATAAAACATACTTTACTTTTATTAAAACCTTTCATTACTATTTCATGTGATCATACATCATACATACATATAGATAATATCATTATTATCTTCGTTATTCTTTCGTTCATACTTTCATTCATTCATCAATTCATTCTTTACTTTCGTCATCACCATGAACTTTACCCTTCATGCTCATGGTACTGTGCCTAAGCCTATAAAAGACCTTTATCGGTGGTGCTCGGCACTAAGTGGTCACAGTACCTAAGGTAAAGTTCAAGTATACCATTGTCATATGCTATGCCCTTCATGTTCATGATACTGGACCTAAGCCTATAAAAGACCTTCATCGGTGGTGCCCGACACCAAGTGGTCACAGTACCTAAGGCACGCAACAATGGTTCATCCATATTGTCAATTACAAAGAAAGACCCTAATGTGCATCCTTTGGGGTAGCTAACCCACACACCTTTGAGATAACACCTTCATCGAGTGTGCACCTCCATACATTTGCTTGCAAGCCTTTCTTACATTCATTCATTCATTCATTAATGCATGCATTCATCATCACGTTCCTCTTTCATTATCTTTCACTTTACGTTACATAATACATTCGTTAATTCATTATCATAACACGTAAAGCCACGGGAAAGATAAACATACATCATAATAAGAAACATAAATATATCATACAGTCATCATCATGCAGGGCATCATACATACATCACATACATCATGTATAACCAGACAATCATCATACATCATCATTATGCATATGCACCAATCACACATCATTACATGCCCAACATACCATCTATGACCCCTAATAGTCAACATACATCACCCTCGGGAGCCTCCTAGGTCAAAGCCTACATTACCTCTTTTCCTCCAAAATGATCAGAATTTTACCAAGTGTTCATCCGCATTAACCTTATTGTTCATCCGCATTTGATTTGCTTCATCCGCATTTGTCATCCGCATTAGACGTACTCATCTGCAATTCATACAATTAGTCAAATGCTCATCTTCATTGACATACTTCATTTCATTTGTCATCCGCATTAGACTTACTCATCCGCATTTCATACACTTAGTAAAATGCTCATTCGCATTGACATACTTCATCCGCATTTGTCATCCGCATTTGTCATCCGCATTAGACTTACTCATCCGCATTTCATACACTTAGTCAAATGCTCATCCGCATTGACATACTTCATCCGCATTTTTCATCCGCATTAGACTTACTCATCCACATTTCATACACTTAGTCAAATGCTCATCCGCATTGACATACTTCATCCGCATTTGTCATCCAATACTTTGGCCAATTCAAAATTTAACTTATGCGCCAAAAACATCAGATTTCAAATCCCCATCCCTATTCATCATGTTCTAGACTTAGGTATTACCTTCTAAGCCTTAGAAACCCCATCATCATACATTAGCAATCGTGAACATAATCACACATCAAGTCACAACATCATCATACATACATTCAAATACCTGAAACCCAGGTAAATAAAAACATACACACATGCAATTCCAGACCCAAAACTAGTTAAAAATCAGTAAAAGAGGGGTTCTAGAACTCACCTTTGCAGCTCTTGAGTATGGCTTCTTCCAAATTCGTTTGCAAATTGAATTCAATCGCCTAGAAACCCACTAAAAACATACCCGAACACATACACACACATATAAGCATAGACCCGAGGACATAACCGGTAATGAACACCATAAAAAACATAAATCCTTACCTTGAATTCGAATTTCTTCCTATTCTTCCTTCAAAACCGAGAGTATTTCTGCTCTCTTCCTTTCTCTCTCTAAAATCCAAAAGTTTTGTGTCACAGAAAGGGTGATGGGCGGCCATGCCACCATTATCACCAACTTTTAAAACATTTTATCCTTTTGGACACTTTTTACCCCTAGACTTGGGTTTATTTCCTTTCCTTCTCTTCTTTCACTTTATTCTAGTTCCTTGACTTTAAAATAACCGGGTGTTACAAAATCGCAATCGTATATGATTAGAGGTTTTTACCAAAAGCAAAAAGTATTTACTCTATATCTGGTTTAATAAGTGAGGTCAAATTATATTTTTTCTGCAACTATAGATTGATTCTCGATTTGTATAGAGTAAATACGTATTGTTCATTGGTCCTTTACAACTTGCGCGTAATCAAGGACTATGTGGATTGAGAGCTGTCATTTGGAATGATTCTAGTTGATTTGGTGGGCTTATGCATAATTAAGGTAGTCGAGTATTATAGAAAAGTATAAGGAGGAGAGAATCGGTCCCAAGTTTGATTTTATAATCTCATGTTTGGTTTTCATTTCGGTTTAAAGAGTACATAAAAATGGTACATTTGTGCTTATTTAGTGCGATTTCATAGATCATTTTGCTCGAATCTAATTAATGAGTTTAAGGAGTGTGTTTAGAAGGCATGAGAACTGCAACCACATAGGATTGGATGTTGTTACCAAAAGTAAAAAAAATAATGCAAGAACTACTGAAGTTTACCATTTTCGTATTCATTGTTCATTTCCAACGTATTTTGTTAAGCCTTCTGGAATAAATGGAAGCATCAATACCTAATTATTAAATTCTTTGTGAGTTACATGGAAATACAACTTTTTTGGTTGTTTAAGATTGATTTAACTTATTATCTATTTAGCATACATTCTGTTTCATTAGAACGGTCAAATTACATTTTTTCCACAACTATATATTGATTCTCGATTCGTACAGGGTGAATACGAGTTCTTCATTGAACGTTTAGAAGTTGTGCGTAGTAAAGGACTCTGTGGCTTGAGAGATGACATTTGGAATGAATCTAGTGGATTTGGTTGGCATTATGCATAAATATGGTAGTTGATAGTTATAGAAGAGTTTAAGGAGGTGAGAATTGATTTTAAGGTTTATTTTTTACTTACATGTATGTTTTTAGTATTGCTATAAAGAGTACATACAAATGGTACATTTGTGGTTGTTTAGTGTGATTTCATAAATCATTTTGCTTGAATCTAATTAATGAGTTGCAAGAGTTTGTTTAGAAGGCATGAGAATCACAACTGCGTAGGATTGAAGGTTGTCACCAAAATTAGAAAAAAACATGCAAGAACTATTGATGTTTACCATTTTCATATTCATTGTTTATTTCCAATGTATTTTGTTAAGCCTTCTGGAATAAATGGATGCATAAAAATGTAATTACTAAATCGTTTGTGAGTTACAAGGATATATAACTTTCTTGGTTGTTTTAGATTAATTTTACTTCTTATTCATTTTTCATACATTAAGTTTCATTAGTGAGATTAAATTTCATTTGTTTCACATTTATTAATTGATTCTCGATTCATATAGGGTGCATACGAGTTGTTCATTGAAC
>BJCM01241720.1:0-25007 GCA_018326385.1 Flaveria bidentis | reverse complement strand
GCAGACTCGGGTCCACCCTGACCATCACCTCCTTGATCATCACCGTGGTCATCACCGTCAGAATCATCAGAAGGTAGAGCAATCTGCTCAACATCAGAATCACTATCGTCGTGGTGCCACTTCCTCCTAGCTGGTGCCACATACTCTGCATTGGCCAGATGGCCGAACAACCTCCTCATCGGGGGCTTCACCTACTTGCCCCGGTAGACCTTTATCCTCCCGAGTGTGGTGTCATCCATGACTTCAAGAGTAACTGCATCATTACTCTCCTTAGGCAGCGAAGGAAGCTTCACGTCAATAATCATCTGTAGGAATCGGGGGTACATTTAGAAGCCTTCGTTTCCTTTGGCCTCTATCTTCTCGATCAGATAAGAGAAGATCATGCGGGAGAAACTGAACGGATGGTTCATTACCAGTGCAACGTATGCATTCTGGATTTTGTCGGAGAGGTCGTCGAATCCTCCACGCCTGGAGGCTATGCACTTTAGGATCACATGTGCGAGATACTTAAATTGAGGGCACATGTTACTCTTGTTCAGCACCCCGGCATTTAAGTCGCCGGCGTACTTGATCCTTATAAAGCATCCCTAGACAGTCAAGGGATGTAACTTAGTTGGGTGGATTTCGTCCTCACCCAAGCCTAAGACCCATCTCAAGTCCTCCTCAGTGATCACTATCTCTTGACCCAAGATTGAGCTCCGTATACAATGGGGCTCAACTAATCTATCTACCCTGGCACTCTCCCAGAATGACTGTTGGATTGACCTATAAGGTGTGCATGGAGTCAAGATAGCCTTGAAGATCCGTGATCGGTGCAGAAAAGCTATAATCCCTGAGAACTCAGCAGCGTTCTGGGATGTAGGATCAAGGTGGGCACAGATGTTGTGCTTGGTGTTCATAGTCCTCCTTTTTGCCATGTTTCTGTAACATAAAAGAAATAAACATTAGATTAATCCATAACAGAAACACTTGAAACTTAAAATTTTTTGAAATCAGTCTGGTTCAATCGTGTGATTGAACCATATGACTGAGTTCAGTCGGTTGATTGAGTATGCGACTGACTTCAATCGAGCGACTGAGCATGCGACTGAGTTCAATTGGGTGACTGAGCATGCGGTTGAGTTCAATCGGGCGATTGTGCTCATACGCCTAGTTCATTCGGCCAGTTGAGTCATTCGCCCAGTTCATTCGGCCGATTGAGTCACTCGCCCAGTTCAATTGTGCGATTGAAGTACATTCGGAGTGACCAGTCGCATAGCTCTCTGCTCAACACTTTAACCCCGATCTAGGTCAAAACTTGATGTTAAACGTTGTGTTTAGACTCTTTAGACTCGTAGGAACCCTAATTGTCACAGTATGTCTTTCATTTAAACAAATTTGCACGTTTATGTGGTTTATTTGTTGGTTATTACTTATTTCTTGATTTTAATCAATTTGGGGATGTTAGAGTTTGTTTTCACCGCGTATTTTGTGCGATTTGGATCGTTCATTACCTGTAGATGATGTGAAAACACGTCAGTAACACTATAGTGTTCAGAAATCGACTTAATCAAATTTTGGCAGAATGTAGTTGCTTTTGGGTGATTTTAGGGCGATTGAAGGGTGATGAAGATATGCGATCGACTTTAGCCCTATTTATACTAATTTTATCTTCAGTCGGGTGATTGCATCCATTCGCACGCTTCATTCGTGCGACTAGAGCTCAGTCGTGCGATTGGCTCAGTCGGTCACATTCAATCGTGCGACTAGGTTTCAGTCGTGCGACTGACTCATTCGGTCACCTCCATTCGTGTGATTGGTTCATTCTTGTAATCCAATCGTGTGAATGGTTCACACTCATGCCCCATTCATGCGACTGGTCCATACTTATGGTCCAGTCATGCGAATGACTATGACTTAAGAATTTTACCTTATGCACTTTCAACCACTTAATCATTTTAACAATAGATAAAACGTTATCAACAATGATCATCTCAGACATGACCTTTATAAATTGAAAAACCTGTTAATCACCTCAGACATGATCCTTTTACTTATGACAAATTTGTCACCTCAGACATGACTCATTTTTATTTTTGAATGTTTTGATCACCACAGACGTGACCCTTTTGAGTGAGTGATTCATAGGTGAAGTTTCGATGTCTAGTCCAACTTTTATCTACTAAATGACTAAATGGAAAAATAAAGCAACTAGAAAATTTAACAAACAAAATTAGGACATATTTTCGTATTTTTGATTAGAGATGGATATAAACCTATTAGAGTAATTCTAATTGATTTTACTTCCTTGATAGCACACCTTCAATTCTAGTTTATCATTTCTGGTACGATTCATTTTGGAATCATACAGGTATATCAGAATCACTTGGGACATTTTAATAAACGATTTGGATGCTTGATCTTTGTTTTCACTGATAGTCAATAGCAATTTTAGGAAATCATACTAGAGCTACAAGATGCACACAATGATTTTGACTTTCAAGAACTGCAGCTTACGATTATTATCAGTATACTCGTCCTCTTAAATCCATACACAGACTTTTGACACACATTGGTGATTAGTTAAAATTTAATTATTTCAACAAGCATTTATGGATCCCACACTCATATGGTAATCAATGTTCCTCAAGAGATTTTTGAGTGGTCTACGGGTATATTTCAAGAAGAGACTATTCTAAGAGCTTTCAATGAGATGCTAAGCCTCAGGTCAGTGCCACCGCACAGCAGAGAGGTGCAAACAACAATGAATTCTAGAATATTTAGGTTATGCTTATCCTCAGGTTAGTGCCACCGCACAGCAGAGAGGCACACAACCTATCTTCTTGTTTGAGCAATTATTTTTCTTTTTGCACATATCACACCAACAACATAAGTTATTACCTAGATTGTTTTTTGCATCTTTCATGTGCTTTGCTCATATTTTATGGTCGTCCGCACACATATGTGGTGTTTATTTTGCTCTTCACCCCTTATTGGAACAATGTTGATTGTGTTAACTAGGGATAAGATGGGAATCCACTGCAGGTTGAACAACTTACTTTGTAATTGAAACCACCAATGAGGTCTACTTGTATATTGTGTTGAATCTACTGGCACATCTTATAATGAACTAACAGCCTCTAGGTCTACTTTCTCTATGTTACCTTGGTAGCCTACTAGTTTTGCTATCAGTTATCCTTTTATTTTGCTTAGAATTTTTAGACTTAAACTTTGGCTTTTGCATCTTAAACAGTTGAACTTTTGAAGTCCCAAATAATATATTCCCTGTGTACTATCATTTTCCAAATTCGTTGAATCGGTATCACAGATTTGATTTCTTTCCTTTTAGCTAAGCTGTCCTCCTCCCTCGTTTTTTTAAGTAATTAAATAAAATGACTAATTTAATACTAATCTAACCTATTCTCTTCCTAAAATTCTAAAACCTAAAATATTTTTGAGTTTTTGGATTTTATAAACGAAGAAATAAAAATAAAAGAAAAGAAATAAAAAATAATAAAATAATAAATAAAAAATAACTCTACTTGTCGGACTATGGACTTTCGTCTTCTGGAATCACTTCACATTTCTTTTTCACGCCATTGACCTCTAATAGATATAAAAATCTCGGTTTATCAAAATCTTTTGTATAGAGGTCGGTGCGTTGAAAGTCCGTATTAATTTTAATCACATCGATTAAATTCTTTTCAAAACAATCACGTATAAAGTGATATTTAATCCTGATGTGTTTAGTTTTAGGATGTTGGACCGGATTTTTAGTTACGGCGATACAAGCAGAATTATCAACAAAAATAGGAGCGTTAAAAACCGTAGTCACGCATTTGCTGATGAATGTAGATGATTTGTGAATAGAAACTTGCAGCAACAACGTATTCAGCTTCACATGTTGACAGAGCAAATGAGGTCTGCTTCTTACACTGCTAGGTGAGTAACCGTCTACCAAAGAATTGACACCATTCTGATGTTGACTTATAATTTATTTTGCAGCCGCGAAAATCCGAATCGCTATACGCTGTAAGCTCAAAGTCATCATCATGAGGATACCATAACCCGAGTGTTGGAGTACCCTTCACATAACAAAATATCCTTTTAACTCCTATGAGATGGTTGACTTTGGGTTTTGCCTGATATCTGGAACACAGACACGTCACATACATGATATCAGGTCGTGAGGCAGTGAGGTACATGAGGGATCCGATCGTTCCTCGGTACATGGTTGCATCCACCAGATCACCATTTTCGTTGGGTGCCACGTCGTGGTTTGTAGCAAGTGGAGTCCCAGCTGCCGAAGCATTCTCCATATCAAACCGAATTAGGATATCACCTACATACTTGGTCTGATGTAGAAATATTCCATTTGGTGTCTAATCCACCTGTAACCCGAGAAAGAACTTCATCTCTCTCATGGCACTCATCTCAAATTCATCTTTCATTACTGCTTCAAATTCTTTACACAATTCTTCATTTTTGGAACTGAAGATTATCTCATCAACATAAATCTGTACAAGGAGTAAGTCACCATCCTTTTCTTTGATGAACAGTGTACAATCAATCACTCCTCTGCGAAAGTCGTGTTTCACAAGATGAGCCGAGAGCTTCTCATACCATGCTTTTGGGGCTTGATGGAGCCCGTAGAGAGCCTTATCTAGTTTGTAAACTCTGTCCTGATGATAGGGATCCTCAAATCCTTTGGGTCGACTGACGTACACCGTCTCCCGGATTTCACCATGAAGGAATGCACTCTTTACATCTAATTGATAAACTTAGATCTTCATGTAAGATGCATAGGCTAGGAAGATACAGATTGCTTCCCTTCTTGCTAGAGGTGCAAACACTTCATTGTAATCAATACCCTCGACTTGTCGAACTCCTTGAACTACAAGTCGAGCCTTGTTTCTTATTATGACCCCTTGGTCATCTTTCTTGCACTTCAAGACCCATTTGGTGCCAATCACCTTAGCACCTTTTGGTCTATCCACTAGTGTCCATACCCCTAACTTTTTGAATTAAAGAAGTTCCTCTTGCATGGCACTGACCCATGCCTCATCGTATAGAGCTTCACTTACATATTTTGTCTCAAATTAAGACACAAAACATCGATAGGCTCCATCATGAAGATATCCCTTTTCCATTACTAAGGCATAATCAGTTGAGTATAGCTGATTTCTAGTCTGTACTCATGATCGAACATCTCCAATGACATTGTCCAAAGGATGATAAACATTTAGCTGTGAGCCAGGAGTGGTGGGAACAACTACCTTATTGTTCAGATTGTGAACACCAGTTTTAGTATCTGAGGCTGTGGGAGTGTGAGGTTCTGAAGTGTTAGAGGCATCAACATCAGATGCTTGTGTACTTGCAGTAGTAAGAACATGATCCACCTGAACATTTTCCACATCTTCATCATCAGAAGAGGAGTCACTTACCTCAAGTGCTCCCCCAGAAGAACTAGAAGACTCACCTTGTGAAGATGGGGTTGTCAGGTCCAGTGATGGTGTGTTTAACATATCGTACATCATTCTGGTTGATAACTCATCCTCAAGAGGGGATAGAGGGATGCTGAAAGATTTAAAGAATCCATCATAGTCAAAAAAGAAGGAGGGTCCTTTTCCAGCAAGGGGGTGGTGTATCTCTGTACATCAACGTTGCAACACACTTCTACTTGACCCGTTGAGTTGTTATAAACTCTCTTATTCGGTATGTTGTATCCTAGGAAAATCCCTTCTTCATCCTTCTCGCTGAACTTCCCTGACTGAGTTTTCTTCAGCAGCGTACATGGTGCGCCAAATGGTTCAAGGTATTCCAGATTCAGTTTATGTTGTTAGAGCAACTCATAGCACATTTTACCATGACGTTTAACCACAAAGACTCGATTGAGGGTGTAACATGCATTAGCTACTGCCTCGTTCCAAAATTGGTTAGGCAGTTTCGAGTCTGCTAGCATCGTCCGGGCTGCCTCTATCAAGCTTCGATTCTTTCTCTCAGCAACTCTGTTCATTTGAGGAGTGTAGGCAGATTTGAACAGGTGCACAATTCCTTTTTCTTTGCAGAATGCCTCCAACTAGACACAATTCCATATGCTCCTTTGCAACCTCAACAGTACTATTCCCTAGATTCTCAGTCTTCAACTTCGTAGCATTTGCTTCTGATATGATATATTAGGTACTAGATGACCCTGGCATTTCAGATCCTGAAGCTGTAGGTTGAGAAGGAGCGGTTGAACTAGACACAAATCATTTGAAGAGGTGCTCCTGAACTTGTTGAAGTGGAAGAGGATTTATAAAGTGAAGGATTCTGGTCATTGGATCCTTTCTGTGACCTGTATCTCATCCTCAATTCCTCCTCCCTCAATTTCAGGATGAAGTCGTTAATGTCTAATTTTGCCAGTAAATTGTTTTGTCTCAAATTAGACACAAATGAGTCCCACTTCTCTGGCAAACCATCGGCAAAGCTTGAGACCTTATCTTCCATTGACGTTGTGACTCCATGAGTGTGCAGCTCACTCATTAAATGGTAGAACCTGTCTATGACATCATCCAAGCTCTCTTTAGCCATCAAAGAGAAGTTATCAAAGTCCTTCTTCAAAGCCTTTGCCTTTAGAGCTTTCAACGATGCATTCCCGTGGTATCATTTTTCCAGAGCTTCCTATAACTTCTTTGCCTGTTTGTTCTCATAAAACTGGTGGAATATATTCTTAGGTATCGACTGAGTCAACAGAGCATACACTTTCTTCTTAACATTATACTTCACCTTCTGGCTATCCAGTCTCATGGTTCAGTCGTGCGACTGGTCCATTAGCATGAAGTGTTCATGCGTATGGTCCATTCGCATGAAGACTTCATACGATTAATTTTAAACATATTTCTCAACCATTCTTGACTAAGAACTATGTAAACAACCTCAAACCTATATAGTTAGTTCAATATGTGTTATTACACAATAAACAATGAAATATTAAACATCAATAGCATCAATCACATCTTGCATTTCACTCAACTCATTCATTACACATATGTAAGACATGAAAGACATTTTACATTAAGCTCCTTAACTAGGTACATATGTATCAACAATGGCCTTTTAGGAAAACGCCATGTAGTATCAGAGGTCTGTAAGAAAGTGTTAGAGACCATACTTATGTCCATTGGTTCTTTAGCAACATCTTCCGTAGGTTAATTGGCTTCAGAAGAACAAGTTCTTCCGAAGCCTTTTATACTTTGGAAGAGGCTGCTTCTTCTGTGGCTTGGGGACTTCTACTTCAAAAGTCATTGTCTTTAATTTCTTCTAAGTCTTGAACTTTGGAAAGGAAGACTTTGTCTTTGGAAGTTGGAGCTTTTCCTTCGGAAGTTGCATACTTAGCTTCGAAAGTCCTTTATACTTATACCAAAAATTGTCTAAGTGTTTGGTCTTGGTTGCACCAACCTTCTTCTTGATCTAACAAACTCCCCCTAGGCTGATGCTACCAAAACCTCACTTGTTCCTGCTTCTCAAAACTTTCAACACCAGGGAAAGCAGATACTTATATGTTTCTTTGTTCTTCCCAGAAGTGGTGCTGAGAAGTTTGTACATATCATTCGTGGACAGGAGATCCAGTCTGTCACTTTGAATGATATGTATCCTCTGTTGAGTCCCTCTAAAGAGAGTTAGTTGACGGGAGTTATAGTCATACTCCCATCTAACTAGTGGTTCCAATTCAAGGCCTTCACTATTTGTAGAAAGGCCTTGCCTTTGGTGATTGACCTTTCCTTGTCTTCCTTCTCTTTCAGCTTCAACTCCTCTTCAATCTTGGCTTTTGCAGTTTCCTTAGCAAGATGAAGGCTGCTAAGATGTTTTCTGATGTGAGAAGTTGTTTCGGAGTTAGAGGGATTGGAGAATGGTTTTTCTGCTAACCCAACAATGTCGAATCTGCTAAAGTGTAGCAGAGAAGAGGCATTCAGCCTGTTGCTCTCTCCATTCTCTCTTTCCACAACAAATTTGTGAGAGGCTTCATCAAACCTCCACTGGATAATTTTCTTTCTAGGCCAAGGGGTTGACTAGGAACCTTGTCCCATTTCTTTGTATCTAGTAGAGTCACCAGCTTTCTTCTCAGCTTCTTCTCTTTATTGTTTAAGGAGTCAGAGTTAAGGCCAAAGAGTTTGATAGCTTGGTCCAGTATTCCTCTAGGCAGATCAAGGAATTGATCTCTTATGAGGGAACATGAGGATCTATCAATGTAAGTCAGCTTGATAGAATCCTTCTCACAGGAGATGTCACTAAAAGTTGTGCATTTGTTGAGCTTCATCTTGATCTTCTTATACTCCTCTAAGGAGAGATGTTTAGAAGGTTAAGGGGATGGTCTGGATGGTTATTGGGTAGGTAAAGGTGTTTGGGTTCTGGGTAAGGTTTTAGGTTGAGGGATGATTAGTTGAGGTGGTTATGGTGGTGAGATAGGTAAGGTGGTTGGTGTAGGTTCAGGGGTGTAAGGTTTAGAAATGGGTTCAATTTTTATGGGGAAAGGAAATGGGGAAGGTTTAGGTAGAGGTTGGGGTTGAGTTTGGGTTGTAGGTTGGGGTTGAGGTGTTGGTTTGAAGACTATCCCATGTACCCTCCTATACATCTCTTCCATCTTTCCCATACGAATGTCAGCTTTGATGTCGCTGACAAATTACTGGAGTGTCTTTTCAGATATAGGTCCTACCTTCCTACCAGAGAAGCCATGAGCCCGAAGATAATCCTTCATCTAGGATTTCTCACCTATCTTATTGGTTGTAGTGACCCCAGCTTCTTTTTCTTTCTTCTTCTCCCTCAACTTCTCTCTCGTATCTCTCTTTGTCCAGTTGATCATGTTGTTTGTTGAAGATCCATATGATCGTATCATTATCATGTGGAGATAGTTCATGAAGAGAGGAACCTTTAAAGGTTAGGAAAGATATCCTTTCCCTCCAGAGCTGTAGAGTAGCTTCCCTCTTCTCTCTTTCTTATTCCTCCTCTAAGGACAACCTTACTGCTTCCTCCTTCTGCTTAATCTGCAGCCTTGTTGCCTTTTCTAGTTCTAATAACTCCTCTAATGGTAGCAGAAGTATGTCTTCACTGTCAGCTCCAAGCTTGATGAGCCTGTCAATGATCTCCACCCTCTTTTTGTTGTTGACTGCCTCCTGGTTGGCTGTAGCTGCTTTGGAACTAGCAGCTAACAACTTCCCAGTTGGAAGTCTACCTTTTCTTTTGAGCTTTTCAATCCTCTCCACTTCCTGAAGCTCTTCCACAATCATCTTCTTCTTTCCTTTATCATCTTTGGAAGTGCTTGACTTTGGTATTTCTTGGATGGAGAGTTCAGATTGAGATGGAGATAATGAAGTTGTCTAAGCTAGAGGTCGGTTGAGAAAGTCCTCACTATTCACCTCAGATGCCAGCTTTAGAATTGCATCCGTGATGATTAGATCCTCGGACAAGGAGAACAGTCCTTATCGCAGCTTCCATCTCAGCTTCAGAAGACTTAGCTTGTTCTTTCGAGGCTTTGACTTTAGCTTTAGAAGTTTGAGGGAGTACACTATCTATCCCAACTATTTTAGTTGCTAGGCCATCAGTCCTCATTTCCCCTTTGAATTGAATCTCAGGTTCTATTTGGATCTTAGGTTGACCAACTTCTTCCACAGTGGTAGAAGATGCACTTAACCTCTAAAACTCTTCAGCTCCAAAGTACATCATAGCTGCTTTAGGGCTAGGCTGATCTAGAGAAGATCTTGATAGAAACTTGGAAATGAGCCTATGGAGATATCTGAGCATCCTTAGGTCCATTTGTAGGATAACTTGGGAAGGCTCAGAAAAGATAGTTGCAATGTGAGCGAATATCTGGAAGTTAAAGCTTGGCTCTGTGGTTCCTTAGTTGTTTGTCTCTAAACACTCTTCCCCTTTTGGTAGCATCATCTTGAGAGCTAGATGAGCTATAGGAAGAGGTCAAGGAGACTTAAATTGGTACATGCCTAACAGATCTCTCAATTTGTTTCTCAGCTTGTTGATCCTTGAGACTTTCAATCTCAAGTTGCTGAGTGGCAGACCTATCCTTAAAAGTCTTAACCTTTGATTCAAGATTTGAGACTTTAGAAAGTAGGTCCTGAACGATGAGTTGCATACTACCCTCATCTTCTTTTGAAGAATCATGGGGAGATAAGGTAACATACTTTGTATGTTCACCTTCACCACCAAATGTGGTTTCTTGGCACCCTGGTTTCCCTTGCCTAAGGATGTCTCTTTTAGAGTCATCAAAAGGCATGATTGTCGTAGATTCAGTCTCAGAAATTTTACCACTGTCTTGAGGATACAATGATTTTCCTTCAGTATTGGCAACTAAATCTACATGAGTCCCCTCCACATCCGTGGGACTCACCTAAGTTGGTTTTAATTGATGTGGGCTAGAAATAAGAGGTCCCTCTAGGCTTTATTGATCCATGAGAGAGTGTTGTGGATCAACTTCCTTGCCATGAGGAGACGTAATCTCATCAGTTCTGAATAAAAGGTCAGTAAAAGATATAGAAGTTAAGCCTAGTGACCCGGGTGTAACACCCGGTTATTTCTTTTAAAGATAAGAAAGAAAAAGGAAGACTAAAAGTGAAGGAAAAAGAAAGAAAAGGGTATATTACCCAGGTTAAGGGGTAAAATGTGTAAAAAGGAAAACAGTCTACAAAAGTTGATGAATAAAGGTGATGGTCGTTCATCACTCTCTCTTCACACATAGCATTCGGAATTTCTGTAGAGAGAGAAAGGAGAGCTAAAAACTCTCGGGTCTTTGAAGAACAAGAGCAGGATTTCGAATTCAAGGTAAGAATTCGTGCGTTTATGATGTTCTTAACTGGCCTTAGCCTCGGTTAAATGCTTATGTGTGTTTGTGTGTTCGGTCATGTGTGTTTTGGTGGGTTTCTAGGCGGTTGAGCTCAATTGCAAACGGGTTTGGAAGAAGTCATACCTAAGAGGCTGAAAAGGTGAGTTCTAGAACCCCCTTTTTACTTTGTTTTTAACTGCTTTAGGGCTGGAAATGCATGTACGAACTTTTTATAAAAGATGGGTTTCATACCCTTACGTGTGTATGTGTGTATATTGTGGGTGGGATATGATTTTGGGCTATGTATGTGTATGATGATATTATGGTTGTGTTTCTAAGGCTTAGAATGTATGATTTAAGCCTAGAACATGATAGGTGATGATTGGGGACTGAATTATGTTGTTACGTGTGAATTAGACTGCCATGCGCCTAAACAGTGGCCCATGCGCCCAACATAAATAACTGCCTAAGTGTCCCATGCGCCCAAAACCTCATGCGCCCGAATAGTACCCATGCGCCTAGAAATACGCTGAAATTGACTAAGTGTTCATACGCCCAGACAGCTCATGTGCCTGCGTAGTGCCCATGCGCCTAGAATTGCCCAGAATAGACTAAGTGTTGCTCATGCACCCTAATAGTGTCAATGTGCCCGAAAGTTTCCCATGCACCAAAGTGTTCCCCATGCGCCTGCATAGTGCCCATGAGCCTAAAGAAGTAGAATATTTTCTGATTTTTGGGGAAAAAGTGTTATGTAGGCTTTGACTTGGGAGGTTCCCGAGGGCTATGTAAGTTGACTTTTTGAAGTCATAGATGATGTGATGGGCGATGTATGATATAATTTGATGATGTATGTATGATGCCTATGCATGATGGTATGTAGCATGATTGTTATGTCATGTGTGATGGTGCCTTGTATGGTGATGTTTGGCATGATTATGTTTATGTTCCATGTTATGTATGTTTATCTTTCCTGTAGCTTTATGTGTTATAGTTGTGAAAGAAATGGTAAAGTATTATGTAACGTAAAGTGAAAGATAATGAAAAGAGGAACATAATGATAGAGTGCATGCATTAATGAAAGAGAAAGTAAAGAAAGGCTTGGAAGCAAAATGTACGGAGGTGCATGACTCTAAAATGTCATAAGCTCAACTGTTTGTGGTTTAGCTAATCCATAAGGATACACACAGGGGTCCAGTCTTTGTGACTGACCAGTGATATAGTACATGGATTATAGTGGGTACTCACCTCGGTGCTGGTGCCAGGCTATGAGCGTTAAGGAAGTCATTTATGATCTTCGGCCTAGTACCCGCTTTGTGCATACATTTGAGGTGTAGTGTACAGTTGGAATCTTTGTCGCTTGCCTCGGTGCTGGTGCTAGGCTATGTGAGTTATGGAAGTCATTTATGATCTTCGGCCCAGTACCCGCTTTGTGCATACGATTGGGTTATAGCTCATGACACTGATCCGGAAAGAGATAAAGAGATAAAGAAAGAAAGTGATGAATAGTAAAGGAAGATAATAATGATCTTATCTATGTGTACGTACGATGTGTGATCATGTACGAAAGTATAGTATGATTTGAAAGAAAATAAAGAACGATTTTAAATGAATGTAAAGCATGTTTTATTTCAAAACTAGAACTCACTCAGCAATACTGACTTTTATGTGTTTCCAGTTGACAGGTAAAGGTTGCTGAGGATGGTACGGGGCAGCTACTTGGCTCTTTTTAGATGTCATTCTTTTGTTTAATGTTTTTGCATTATAATGCGAACAAACGATGTCTTGTGAAGAATGTTGTATTAACTTGCAAAAGCATTTATATTGGAATGAAAAGTTATTTTAATGTTTCCGTTGCAATATTTTGTTAAAGTTAATGTAATTTTATGTTTTATGTGCGATGATAGACCAGCTGTAAGTGTCCCAGGAACGGGGCCTTACAAGTTTGTATCAGAGCCAAAGTTTAAGTGAAACGGGTAAATTTTCAAAAGAAACCTTAACTTAAACTGAGAATGGGACGGAAAGGGAAGGGATGCCAGTCCGAGTAGCTACGTGCCATCAGGTATATTCTTAATGTTAACCGACATTATGTGCGCATGTTATGTGATTTGTTCTGTGTGCTGTTATTAGATTTAGATACTGATGTAGTCAGGATAGGAAATGCTTGGGGTATGAAGAGTAAAGTAAGTGGCTAATCACAACTGGCCACTGTAATTACGGACTTACTATACTTGAAATAAACTGAGCTATTCCCTTGAATGATCGTGTTAGTGTTTGAATATTATAGTGTGTTTAGAGGATTGCCGGTGGTAGATCGTCAAAGGCTTCACGTGGTGGAGGCCGTGGTGGACGTGGTGCAGAACCACAGGTTACAAGAGGAAGGCCTAGAGCCGATAAGGTAGTTCATGAAGATCCCGAGACCCCTCATCTAGAGGGCAGAGATGAGAGTGCTAACTTAAGGGCCTCAGTGAAAGAGGTTGTTGTGGAGGAAGTGCATCAGCTCATGCAGACAATCTTACCATCTGTGGTTATTGAAGTGATTAAAGTTGTAAGAGAAGGGAGAGGAATAGGTCCTCGGGAGGACGGGAGTGACTAGAGACTAAGACGGTTTTCTTCGATGATGGGGAGGAAGAGGAAGAGCCTATGCAGGAGGCAGCACGAGGTTGCAACTACGGGGCATTTCAAAGTTGCAAGCCCCTAACCTTCGATGGTAATGGCACTACTGCTGCTGCTCACCGGTGGGTGAGAGATATGGAAGTTATTCTGATTATCAACGACTGCCAAGAGGACCAAAAGGTGAAGTTTGCTGCCCATTCATTTGTGGACTCAGCTTTGTGCTGGTGGGACAATATCGTCCAAGCTGAGGGTAGTCGGGCAATTCGAAGGATGAAGTGGGCAAAGCTGAAGAGGCTGGTGATTGAGGAGTTTTGTCCTCACCAAGAGATGGACAAAGTTGAGAGAGAGTTCTTGCAGTTGGAAGTGGGAACAATGACACATCAACAGTACACCACCAAGTTCAATGAGATGGCACGATTGGTTCCAGATCAAGTGACACCTCTGTCATGAAAGAATAAGAGGTACATCAAGGGCTTGCCAGGAGATATCCGTAGGCACATGATCGTTGCCCAACCGAGCACATTTAGGTCGGCGGTTGACTTGGTGGGGAGATTGTACGATGAAAGAACTGTGATGGTGATAGAAGCAAGCAAGAAAGGTGGTGGTGATCGGAATTGGAATGGGAAGCGATTTGGACGTGGCGAAGCCGCTCGAAACAACAAAGGTGCACGGGTGGATGACTGAAGTGTGGTCACATCCGATGCGGGGTCGAGGAGGTGTGTTAAGTGTGGACGAGAGCACACCGGGGAATGTAGAGTGGGATCCAATGTCTGTTTCTGTTGTGGAAGGACCGGACAAGTGGCGAAGAACTGCAGAGTAAGGAGGTGTTATACCATTGGCGAAAAGGGCCAATTGAGTAGGGACTGCAAGAAGCCAAGGGCTGAAGGTTCGGGAGTGAAGAAGGCTGGAGGAGAAGGGCAGAGGGCGAGTGCCAGAGCGTTCACGATGATGCAGGAGGAGGCTAGGACGGACCCTGATGTTGTGTCAGGTACGTTTCTAGTAAACCAAAATTTAGCCTCTGTGTTATTTGATTCTGGTGCGAGTAAGAGTTTTATTTCTGCTACTTTCTGTGCTAAATTGCCTATTAGTAGTAAGAATATAAATACGCCCTTCGATGTAGAAACTATCATAGGTAAGTCTATCAGGATTTCTGAAATGATAGAGGGTTGCGACGTAGAATTAGAAGGCCACAAGTTTCTTGTTGGACCCTTCGTGATGACCTTAGGCAGATTCAACGTAGTCCTAGGAATGGATTGGTTGGCGGACTACGAGGTGAACATTGTTTGTTGCAAGAAGATGATTCGATTGACAGCGCCTGCCAGGAGTTCGGTAACGGTATACGATGATCGAGTCACGATGATTCCGAAAGTGATTTCAATGGCGGTGGCCGAAAAGTGCATAAGGCGTGGATGTAGTCTTACTTGGCATACGTAAAGGATGTGGATACGCCAACACCACAACTGTTCGACGTATCGGTTGTGTGCGACTTTCCGGACGTGTTTCCCAAAGACTTACAAGGAGTGCCACCTAACCGCGAGATCAAGTTCCTGATTGACTTGATACCAGGTGCCAACCTGTAGCTAAGGCACCGTATCGGTTGGCTCCGACTGAGATGAAAGAGTTGATGGAACAATTGCAAGAGCTGCTTGATAAGGGGTTCATTAGACCGAGTATCTCACCTTGGGGTGCTCTGGTCTTATTCGTGAAGAAGAAAGACGGTAGCATGAGAATGTGTATTGACTACCGTGAGTTGAATAAGTTGACGGTGAAGAATCCGTACCCCTTACCAAGGATCGATGACCTGTTTGATCAGCTCCAGGGTGCCAATTGGTTCTCGAGGATAGACCTTAGATCTGGCTACCATCAGTTGAAAGTGAAAAAGTAGGATATTCCTAAAGCAGGATAGACCTTCGAGGATGGACACTACGAGTTTCTCGTTATGTCTTTTGGTTTGACCAACGCGCCAACTATTTTTATGGACTTAATGAATCGAGTGTGTCGGCCGATGTTGGATAAATCAGTGAATGTGTTTATTGATGATATCCTGATTTATTCGAAGAGCGAAAGAGAGCATGCCGGTCACATTCGGGAGGTTCCGGAGACATTGAGAAGAAAAAGTTGTATGCCAAGTTCTCCAAGTGCATGTTTTGGTTGTGCGAAGTCTAGTTCTTGGGTCATGTAGTGAATCCTGAGGGGCATCATGGTAGACCCGACAAAGGTGGAGGCGGTGATGCAATGGAAGTCACCAAAGACGTCATCCAAGATTCATAGTTTCTTGGGTTTGGCGATCTATTATAGGAGGTTCATTCAAGACTTCTCTAAGATTGCTTCCCCACTTACCAAGTTGACCCAGAAGGATGTAAAGTTTGTATGGGGTCAAGCTCAAGAGAAGGCTTTTGAGGAGTTAAAGGCGAGGTTGACTCAAGCTCCTGTCTTGTCGCTAGCCGATGGAAGCGAAGATTTGGTGGTTTATTCTGATGCTTCCTACTCGGGGTTGGGATGTGTGTTGATGCAGAGAGGGAAGGTTATAGCCTATTCATCCCGACAGTTGAAAGTTCATTAGTTTAATTATCCTACTCATGACTTGGAGCTAGCAGTTGTGGTCTGCGCGCTAAAGATTTGCAGGCACTACTTATACGGGACAAAGTGCACCATATTCACTGACCACAAGAGCTTGAAGTACTTCTTTGAGCAGAATGACTTAAACATGAGGCAGAGGAGATGGCTAGAGCTCATAAAGGATATGATTGTGAGATCCATTACCATCCGGGCAAGGCCAACATGGTGGCAAATGCCCTTAGTCGAACGGAGAGACCCGAGCCGATTCGGGTGAAAGCTTACCAGTTGATTATGACCTCTGAGGTGATGAAGCAGGTCAAGGTGTTTCAAGATGAGGCATTGAAGGAATATCATCTTAACTTCGAAAGGATGAGAGGTGTAGTCGCAGAGCTGGGTGAAAACACTCTTGGTGTTAGAACCCGATTCAAACAAATGTGGATTCCTCGTTTTGGGGATCTACATGGAAAGATTATGGATGAAGCTCATAAGACTCAATACTCCATTCATCCTAGTGCTACAAAGATGTATCAAGATATGAAGAAAGATTATTGGTGGTCGGGTATGAAGCGTGACGTAGTGGAGTACGTGAGTAAGTGCCTTACTTGCTTGCAAGTGAAGGCGGAGCATCCAAAGCCATATGGGAAGATCTAACCTTTGGATATACCAGAATGGAAGTGGGAGCATATCACCATGGACTTTATTACGAAGCCGCCACATACCGCGCGAGGGTATGATGCTATATGGTGATAGTTGATCGTTTAACGAAGAGTGCTCATTTCTTACCGATCCACGAGACATATTCATCCGAGAGGTTGGCGGATCAATTCATTAAGGAGATTGTAACTTGTCATGGTGTGTCGGTGTCTATTGTGTCTGATCATGACACCTGGTTTACATCTAAGTTTTGGAAGAAATTCCACGATGCGATGGGGATGAGGTTACATATTAGTACGGCTTATCACCCTCAGATGGATGGTCAGTCAGAAAGAACTATTCAGATGTTGGAAGATATGCTTTGGGCATGCGTCATCGACTTTGGAGGAAGTTGGGATGACCATTTACCGTTAGTTGAGTTCTCATATAACAATAGATATCATGCTAGCATTGGTATGCCTTCTTATGAGATGCTATATGGTAGGAGATGCAGAACGCCCGTGTGTTGGGGCGATATTGTCCATAAAGATTTAGGGAGCGTCGAAGTGGTTGAGGTTACGACTGAGAAGCTAGAAAGGATCAAGTCCTTTATGAAGGCAACTAAAGACAGGCAAAAGTCGTATGTTGATAAACGACATTGACCAATCGAGTTCCTGGTGGGTGATAGAGTTATGTTGAAAGTCTCATCTTGGAAAGGTATCATTCGTTTCAGGAAGCGGGGCAAGTTGAGCCCAAGATACATAGGGCCTTTCCGAATCATTGCTCGAGTAGGAGAGGTGGCCTATAGACTAGAGTTACCAGATGAGTTAAGTGGGATTCACCCAACATTCCTTGTATCTCATCTGAGAAAATGTTTAGCTGATGAGAATATGATTATTCCACTGGAGGATATCGAGGTAGATGAACGGCTCAATTATGTGGAGCAACCAGTTGTGATCATTGATCGTTAAAAAAGGAGGTTAAAGAATAAAGTGGTTCCTCTTATGTGTGTACAGTGGAAGCATAGGAAGGGATCCGAGTCTACATGGGAGACAGAGGAGGAAATGAGACAGCATTACCCACGATTGTTTAAGGAATAACATGTTTCAGGGACGAAACCTATACAAGGGCGGTGGACTTGTAACATCTGGTTATTTCTTCTAAAGATAAGAAAGAAAATGAAGAATAAAAGTGAAGGAAAAAGAAAGAAAAGGGTATATTACCCAAGTTAAGGGGTAAAAAGTGTAAAAAGGAAAAAAGTCTTCACAAGTTGGTGAATAAAGGTGATGGCCACCCATCACTCTCTCTTCACACATAGCATTCAGATTTTTTGTAGAGAGAAAAGAGAGCTGAAAACTCTTGGGTATTTGAAGAACAAGAGCAGGATACGAATTCAAGGTAAGAATTTGTGCGTTTATGATGTTCTTAACTAGCCTTAGCCTCGGTTAAATGCTTATGTGTGTTTGTGTGTTCGGTCGTGTGTGTTTTGGTGGGTTTCTAGGCGGTTGAGCTCAATTGCAAAAAGGGTTTGGAAGAAGTCATACCTAAGAGGCTGCAAAGGTGAGTTCTAGATCCCCCTTTTTACTTCTTTTAACTGCTTTAGGGCTAGAAATGCATGTATGAACTTTTTATAAAAGATGGGTTTCATACCTGTATGTGTGTATGTTGTGGGTGGGGTTTGATTTTGGGCTATGTATGTGTATGATGATGTTATGGTTGTGTGTTCTAGGGCTTAGAATGTATGATTTATGCTTAGAACATGATAGGTGATGATTGGAGACTGAATTATGTTGTTAAGTGTAAATTAGACTGCCATGCACCTAAATAGAGCCCCATGCACCCAACAGAAATAGCTTCCTAAGTGTCCCATGCGCCCAAAACCTCATGCGCCCGAATAGTACCCATGCGCCTAGAAATAGGCTGAAATTGACCAAGTGTTCATACGCCCAAACAGCTCATGCGCCCAGGAACTCATGCGCCTGCATTATGCCCATGCACCTAGAATTACCCATAATAGACTAAGTGTTGCTCATGCGCCCCAATAGTGCCAATGCACCTGAAAGTTGCCCATGCGCCTATTTGTTCCCCATTCGCCTGAAAGGCCATGCGCCTGCATACTGCCCATGCGCCTAATGACTTAGAATATTTTTTTGATTTTTGGGGCAAAGTGTTATGTAGGCTTTGACTTGGGAGGTTCCCGGGGGCTATGTATATTTAATTTTTGGAGTCATAGATGATGTGATGGGCAATGTATGATATGATTTGATGATGTATGTATGATGCATATGCATGATGGTATGTAGCATGATTGTTATGTCATGTGTGATGGTTCTTTGTATGGCAATATTTTGCATGATTATGTTTATTTTCCATGTTATGTATGTTTATCTTTCTTGTGGCTTTACGTGTTATAGTTGTGAAAGTAATGATAAAGTATTATGTAACGTAAAGTTAAAGATAATGAAAAGAGGAACATAATGATAGAGTGCATGCATTAATGAAAGAGAAAGTAAAGAAAGGCTTGTAACAAAATGTACGGAGGTGCAAGACTCTAAAATGTCGTAAGCTCAACTGTTTGTAGTTTAGCTAACGCATAAAGATACACGCAGGGGTCCAGTCTTTGTGACTGACCAGTGATATAGTACATGGATTATAGTGGATACTCACCTCGGTGCTGGTGTTAGGCTATGTGCGTTATGGAAGTCATTTATGATCTTCGGCCCAGTACCCGCTTTGTGCATATGTTTGAGGTGTAGTGTACAGTTGGGATCTTTGTTACTTGCCCCGGTGCTGGTGCCAGGCTATGTGCATTATGGAAGTAATTTATGATCTTCGGCCCAGTACCCGCTTTGTGCGTACGTTTGGGGTATAGCTGATGACACTGATCCGGAAATAGATAAAGAGATAAAGAAAGAAAGTGATGAACAGTAAAGGAAGATAATAATGATATTATCTATGTGTACATACGATGTGTGATCATGTACGAAAGTATAGTATGATTTGAAAGAAAGTAAAGAACGGTTTTAAATGAATGTTAAGCATGTTTTCTTTTAAAACTAGAACTCACCCAGCAACGCTGACTTTATGTATTTCCAGTTGGCAGGTAAAGGTTGTTGAGGATGGCACGGGGTACCTACTTGGCTCTTTTTGGATGGCATTCTTTTGTTTAATGTTTTTGCATTATAATGCGAACAAACGATATCTTGTAATGAATGTTGTAATAACTTGCAAAAGCATTTATATTGGAATGAAAAGTTATTTTAATGTTTCCGCTGCAATATTTTGTTAAAGTTAATGTAATTATATGTTTTATGTGCGATGATTGACCAGCTGTAAGTGTCCCCAGAACGAGGCCTTACCCCGGGGCTTTGGTCAACGTCTAATGGCATTGAGCCTTTGTTGGGGTTGTCCCTTTTTGGTTTCTCAGGAGAGTGTTGGGACTCCTCCTAAAGGCTAGCAGCCTGGGTTTGGGGCTCAAGGAATTGAGACTGAGGAGAATCAAATCCCATATTGAGGTCGAATGAGAAGGATGGGGAGACTTCTGACTGAATGGGAGACCATGGTTCCACTCTAGTCTTTTTGGGTTGAACAGGAGGGACTTTCTCAATCAGAGTAGAATGAGCAAGGGTTTGTTTGCGTTTCTGATATGTGTGTTTGATAGGGTGAACTGGCAGAACAAGGTTAGTTGCTGGTATGGGTTCATCACCTGTGGGGTGAACAGGGATGTCACAAGGAGCCATTGGCTCAATCATACCTGGAAGAAGGTCGGTATGTCTTCCAGTGAAGTTGGTGGACACTCTCTTCAAAACCTTGAAGATGGTCGACCTCATTTGAGGGACATGCAGAGCAGCTACACAGACATGCTAACTCTGGTCTAGCTCATAATTGATTATGTGCTGAAGAAACCTAGGATACATGAAGAATGTGTCCTTTTGGAGGTTTCCAAGAAGATTGGACAGAACAAACCTTGAATAGTTGAAGCGGAGGCTCTTCACCAACCCATGAACTTGGCAGCTCGGTTCATATGGGATTTGATCCCATCCCCCAGACTTGTTTGACAAACAATGCAGAACAACATGATGTAGGAACTTCCAATTATAAGAAAAAATGAACTTATAAACTGTAGACCTATTCACATCTCCACCGTATCCCATTTGAATATAGGTGTCGTCAAGGTCTGATTTGGGGAGCTCAGTAGGAGCGTCTTCATCATGAAGCTCGAGAAGCTCCCGGATGACCTGTTCGGTTATGATCAACTCTTGGCCTGAAATGTTGTTTTTGATAACCCTAGCTCCAATGAGTAGTACTACCTGACCGTTCCTCTAGAAATCTTCCATATGGTTCAAGTAAACGATAGGATTCACGGTCAGAGCAATGAAGTAGGGAGATTGGGTAAGAAATGAGATTATATCAGATTAATCAGCATCCTTGAAAGAATCAAGGAATGTGACTTGGTTGTGCTAAGGGTTGAGTGCCATTGTAAGAAAGGAGATGATGAAACAAGTTTGAGTAGGGTGAATTTAAGTGAAGGAGACTTTGGATAATAAATTGGTAAAAAGATTAAAGTGACGAGTAAGGATTATTTAAATGGGTGAAATGGCGGTGTGGGGTGGATAAGGTGAAAAGATGGTTTAGGGTTAGATGTGATAGTGGCGGCAAGGTGAAAAACCATTCAAAAGATTCTGACATCATTAATAAAATCTTTACTTTTAACTATGTGGGGCCCAAAGGTTTCCATTACAGAGAGAAGTCTTCTTCCAAAGCCAAACTTATTTCCGAAGGTAAATGAATTTACTTCTGAGAATAAGAGTGTCTTCCGAAAGAAGAAGTTTTCAAGCTTCGGAAGCATTGAAGATAAGCTTCCAAGACTAAAAACTCTTCGGAAGATAAAACTTGAATTGAAAGAATTGCCTTCGGAAGATAATGAGAAGTTCTTCCGAGGGTAATTTTCTCTTCGGAAATACTCACACTTAGTCAAATGTGAAGAAAGACTTTTTGTAACGGGGCTTAGATTATTCTTTGACAAAAGACAAGACACATGTTAAAAAGGTTTTCAAATGAGACATATTAGTCAATGTTTATCATCCTAATAGCCGTAATGAGAAACTTAATTTTTTGTTCATCAAAGGCTTTGGTAAACAAATCAACATATTGTTCATTTGAGTCAACTTTGACTAGTTTAATCAGGTTTTTCTCATTTATATCTCTTATGAAATGGTACCTGATATCAATGTGCTTTGTCTTGGAGTGTTTCACAGGATTTTTAGTGATAGAGATAGCACTGTTGTTGTCAATATGGATAGGACTGCTCATGAAGTTGAATACATAGTCTAGCATCTAGTTTTGAATCCGTAGCAGCTGAGCACAACAACTTGCAACATCAATGTATTCAGCTTCAGCAGTAGATGTAAAGACACAAGATTGCTTTTTGCATTGCCATAAGATGATGCTTCCACCAAAAAATTGACATCCTCCTGATGTGGATTTCTTGTTAAAGTTGCAGCCACCATAGTCACTATCTGAGTAGCCATAGAGATTGAAGTTTGAGTTTCTAGGATACCAGAGACCAAGCTTTGGTTCTCCTTTGAGGTATCTAAGAATTCTCTTGGTAGTAACTAGGTGGAACACCTTTGGAGCAGTCTGATATCTTGCACAGATGCAAGTAGCAAACATGATATCAGGTCTACTTGTTATGAGATACATCAGAGAACCGATGATTTTCCTATACTGATGTTGATTAGTATCCTCCTCCACAGAGTCAGGACATAGGTCATGGTTTCTGGGTATGGGTGTCTTGGTTTGCTTACAATCATTCATATCAAATCTTTCTAAGATATCAGAGACATACTTAGATTGATTGATAAAGAACCCTTTCTTCATATGTTTCACCTGAATTCCAAGGAAAAAAATCCATTTTTCCTATAGAACTCATCTCAAACTTCGTCTTCATGATGCTCTCAAAATCTTTACACATTTGGTCATTTGAAATGCACACTTGACATCAAGTTGATAGACAGTAAAGTTCTTGGATGCAACATAAGCAAGGAAAATTCTAACTTGCTCAAGTCTTGCAATAGGTGCAAAGACATCAGTATAATCAATTTCTTTCTCTTGGGTGTATCCTTGAACAACTAGTCTAGCTTTGTTCTTGATGATCAAGCCTCTGTCATCTCTTTTGTTTCTGGAAACCCATTTGGTGCCTATAGGTACTTGACCAAATGGTAGCGGGCAAAGGTTCTAGACCTTTTGTCTCTTGAATTGAAGCAACTCTTCTTGCATTGACTCAACCCAGCTACTATCCTTTAAGGCTTCTTATACTTTCTTGGGTTCCATTGAGACAAAAAGCATGTGTACAAGTAGACATTCCCATGATAAGTTTGTCCCCTTGTTCTCACACCATTAGAGACTTCTCATATGATGTTTTTAGCTGGATGAGTGTTGTGAATCCTTAGTCTAGGAATCACTTCTAGTTGCCAAGATAGATCCAAGTTGGATATATTTTGCTCAGGAACATGAACACTTGGCCCAGCTGTTGTTTCAATGTCATTCAATGAGGGCTGATTGAATGAAAGAAAACATCATCAGCATCAGTTGACTGAGAAGTAGTATTAACAGTTGTCTGTTCCTTTAGAATACTACTTCCATCAGCTTGGTGTTGTATGTTATTAGTTGATGAGTTATTAGACTCACTTTGCTGATAACTTGTTGAAGCTCCACTGGTTCCAGAAATGGTCATGCTATCAGATCTACCAATGATGGGAGCTTGGGGTTCAGAGATTCTTGGAGAACTTGGAAGAGGTCTGTGTAACTCAAATAGTTGGTCTTCATCAGAATTACTTTGAGTACCTATTCTAGCTGAAACATTCTCACAAGATGGTTTAGAATAGTTTGGACACAATTCTAAGTCAAAAATATGATCAGGGTCATTCCCCCTAACACAAGGAGCATGCTCATTAACAACAATGTTGGATGATTCCTCAAATTGTTGATTTTTGATGTTATAGACTCTATAAGCAATACAGGTGGAGAAATATCCAACAAAGATAGCATCATCCGACTTCTCAGCAAATTTTGCCAAGTTTTCCTTTGTGTTAAGTATGGTACACCTGCTGCCAAAGGACCTTAGAAAGCCAATGAATGGTGACCTCTTGTTCCATAGCTCATAAGAGGTCTTTCCATGTGGCTTGACAATGAGGATCCTGTTCTACACATAGCATGCAGTGTTGATTGCCTTTGCCCAAATTGTTAAAGGCAGCTTTGAATCAGCTAACATGGTCCTAGCAGCCTCAATCAATGTCCTGTTCCTCTTCTCAGCAACACCATTTTGTTTAAGAGTTCTAAGAGCATTGTATTGTCTGGTAATCCCTTTTAAGTTACAGAATGAGTCAAGAACTTGATTCTTAAACTCAGTATCTTGATCACTCCTGGTTATCTTTACCTTGTGATCACTTTGATTTTCAATTTTAAGGATAAAAGACTTTAAAGTTTCAGTAGTTTCATCTTTAGTTCTTAAAAATAATACCCATGTAAATCTTGTAAAATCATCAACTATCACAAGGCAATATGATTTCCTTCCAATGCTCATTATACTTGTTGGACCAAATAAATCCATGTGTAATAAGTGTAATGGGGTGGTGATAGAGTTAACCTCTTTGGATTTGTGAGAGACTCTATGTTGTTTTCCTTTCAGGCAAGCCACACAGTTATCTCTACAGAAAAATTCCTTTTTGGGCACAACATGTACCAAGTTATTTTTAACCAATTTGTTCATGGTTTTAAAACTTACATGACACATACGTTTATGTCATAAGGCAGACTCATCACTATCAGCTTTGGAAAGAAAGCATGATACTTCACCCAATGGGGAAGAATGTTCATATCCAACTTGTATATATTCCCTTTTCTGGGAGATCTAAGAAGCACCAATTCCCGAGGAATTGTCATCCCAGGTTTGAGGATGATGCACTCATGTTCTGTGAAAAGCGTTTGATGCTTTTGATCACAGAATTGAGAAATACTTAGGAGATTGTGTTCAAGCTGCTTGACAAAGTTTACTTTGTCAACTCTTAACAAGCCATTGGATACACTTCCTCTGCCTAAAATGTATCCTCTGATCTCACCTCCAAATTAAATAGGACCTCCATTAAAATGTTGAAATTATTTAAGTAAAGATCTGCTCCCGGTCAAGTGCGTGGAGCATCCACTGTCCACTATCCAGACATTTTTGTTCTTGTCTTGTGAATGTCCGTGCACATAAGGTGAAAAGTTAGTTTTGACTGGAAACCCAAGCCAGGCTGGTCTTGGATTTTTCTATTGATGATGACATAAATAAACCAAAATGAATAGTAGAGGGTTCAATTGATGTCTTTGAAGAGGAAGGTGTGGCTGCAGCATCTTGTCTGATCTTCCA
>BJCM01241719.1:0-16424 GCA_018326385.1 Flaveria bidentis | reverse complement strand
GTTCTTGCAGTTAGAGGCGGGGACGATGACACATTAGCAGTACACCACCAAGTTTAACGAGATGGCACGGCTGGTGCCTGACCAGGTGACACCTCTATCACGAAAGATCAAGAGGTATATTCAGGGATTGCAAGCAGACATCCGCAGGCACATGATCGCTGCCCGACCAAGCGTGTTTAGGTCGGCGGTTGACTTGGCGGGGAGATTATACGATGAAAGAACTGTGGTGGTGACAGAAGCTAGCAAGGAAGGAGGGAGTGATCCAAATCAGGAAGGGAAGCGACTTGGACGTGGAGGAGCCACTCCAAGTAACAAAGGTGCACGGGTGGATGACTGGCGTGTGGTCACATTTGGTGCAGGTTGAGAAGGTGTGTCAAGTGTGGACACAAACACACGGGGAATGTAGATTGGGGACCAATGTCTGTTTCCATTGTGGAAGAGTCGTATGAGGAGGTGTTATTCTTGTGGTGAGGAAGGCCACATGAGCAGGGATTGCACGAAGCCAAGGGCTGAAGGTTTGGGAGTGAAGGAGGCTGGAAGAGAAGGGTAGATGGCGAGCACAGGGCCTTCACGATGACCAGGGAGGAAGCTAGGATGGACCCCGATGTCATGTCAGGTACGCATCTAGTTAACAAACTCTTGCTTCTATGTTGTTTGATTCCGGTGCTAGTAGGAGTTTTATTTCTGCTACCTTTTGTGCTAAGTTGGCCACTAAGAGTAGAAGTATTGATGAGCCCTTCGATGTAGAAACTGTCATAGGTAAGTCCACCAAGATTTCTAAGCAGATAGAAGGCTGTGATATAGAACTTGAAGGTTAGTTTCCTATTAGACCATTTGTGATGACCTTAGGCGGGTTTGACGTAGTCCTAGGATGAATTGGTTGGCGGACTACGAGGCAAATATCGTGTCTCACAAGAAGATGATTCGGTTGACAGCGCTTGACAGAAATACGGTGGCAGTTTACAGTGATCGAGTCACTACGATTCCAAAGGGGATTTTGATGGCTGTATTGGGAAGAGAGAGGTTATATGATAAATTCTACAAGTGCGCATTCTGGTTGCGCGAGATTCAGTTTTGGGAAGAGAGAGGTCATGTAATGAATCCCGGATGTGTGTTGATGTAGAGAGGAAAGGTTGAAGCCTATGCATCTCGACAGTTGAAAGTTCATGAGGTCAATTATCCCACTCCCGACTTGAAGCTAACAACCATGGTCTTTGCGTTAAAGACATGAAGGCACTATCTATACGAGATGAAGTGCACCATATTCAGCCGAGATACATAGGGCCTTTCTGAATCATTGCTAGAGCAGGAGAGGCGACCTATAGATTAGAGCTACCAGATGAGTTAAGTGGAATTCATCCGACATTCCATGCATCTCATCTGAGGAAAGGTATTGCAGACGAGGATATGGTTGCACCACTGAAGGATATCGAGGTGGACGAACGACTCAATTACGTGGAGCAACCAATGGCAATCATTGATAGTAAAGAGAAGAGGTTAGGGAAGAAAGTGGTTCCTCTTGTGCATATACAATGGAAGCACTGGAAGGGATCCGAGTCTACGTGGGAGACTGAAGAAGAGATAAGATAGCACTACCCACAGTTGGTTGAGGAGAAACAGGTTTCAGGGAAAAAACCTATTTAAGGGGGGTGGACTTGTATCACCCGGTTATTTCCTTCGAAGCCAAAGAAAGAAGGAAAAAGAAAGAAAAGAAATAAAGCCCAAAGTCGAGGGACCAAACTTGCCAAAATGGGAAAATCTTTGGTGGAGTGGGAGTATAAAAGGGGCATGGTAGCCCATTCTCTACTCATCCTCCCCTTTTCATTCGGTTAGAGAGAGAGAGTGAAAGAAGAAAGAGCAAAACCTAGAGTTTTTGAAGAATCGAGGTGCAAAAGTCGAAGGCAAACGAGTTTGTGAGAAGCTCTACTCGAAGAGGCTTTCAAGGTGAGTTCTAGGACCCCTCTTTTACACGTTTTGAATTTATTTTGGGGCTGGAACACATGGCAAATCATTTTTGGTTGTGTTGGGTGAAAACCCATTTGTATGTGTATGCGTATGTGTATGATGCGGGTGGGGTTTGATTTCTGGCGTGGTTGTGCTTGAATGGTGTTGTGGTATGTATTCCTAAGGTTTGGGATGGATGATTTGGGCATAGAACCAGGTTGAGAAGGTTTGGAGGCTGAAAAGTGCTGATTAGGTTCGGGATGAACTGCATTCTGCACCCAGCTAGGACTCATACGACTGGAGGTCCATGCGTCCGAATGGCATGCAATTGGAGGTTATACGGCTAAAGGGCATGCGACTAAAGTCCATGCGCTTGGATGCCATGCGACTGAGAGTCATACGCATGATGGCCTGCGATTAAGGAAATGCGGATGAGTGCCATGCGATTGAAGGAAATGTGGATGAGTGCCATGCTATTGAAGGAAATGCGGATGAGTGCCATGGGATTAAAGGAAATACGGATGAAGGTCATGCGACTGAGGTCCATACGCCCGAATACCATGCGACTGAGGTTCATACGCATGGGGGTCATGCGACTGGAGGCTATGTGACTGGATGTCCATACGCCTAAGTGTTCAATCACCCATAGAGTCCATTCGCCTTGGTGTTCTCATACACATGGAAGACCATGCGACTGAATAGGGTCCATACGCCCGAATGAACATAGCTTATTATCTGACTTTCGGGAAAAGTGCGGATGTAGGTTCTGACCTTTGAGGTTATAGATGATGATGGGCAGGACTGGTGAGGTGCAATGTTGTATGTTTATGATGGTATGTATGATGTATGTTATGTATGCATGTGATGCCTTGTATGGCGATGCTTTTGTGTGATCATGTTTTTCCTTATTATGATGTATGTTTATCTTTCCTGTAGCTTTACGTGTTATAGTTGTGAAAGAAATGATAAAGTATTATGTAACGTAAAGTGAAAGATAATGAAAGAGGAACATAATGTTAGAATGCATGCATTAATGAAAGAGAAGGTATGGAATGGCTTGCAAGCAATATGTATAGAGGTGCATGACTCTAAAATGTCGTAAGCTCAACTACGTGTGGTTTAACTAACCCTTAAGGATACACGCATGGGTTCCAGTCTTTGTGACTGACCAACAGTGTGGTACATGGTTTATAGTGGTTACCCACCTCGGTGCTGGTGCCAGGCTATGTGCAGTGTGGAAGTCATTTTATGATCTTCGGCCCAATATTCAAGTTATGCATAGTGTTGGGGGTGTAGTATACAATGGTTTATAGTGGTTACCCACCTCGGTGCTGGTGCCAGGCTATGTGCAGTGTGGAAGCCATTTTATGATCTTCGACCCAGTATCCGAGTATGCATAATGTTGGGGGTGTAGTATACAGTTGGGATCTTTGTCACTTACCCTGGTGCTAGTGCCAGGCTATGTGTAGTGTGGAAGTCAATTATGAACTTCAGCCCAGTACCCCATTTGTTTGGGGCATAGCTGATGACACTGATCCAGGAAGTGATAAAGAATGTGATGGAGAAGGAAAAAGTTAATGAAAGTATGTGATGAGCAATGATGAAGATAATAATTATTACCTATGTGTACGTACGATGTGTGATCACATTCTAAAGTCTGTTATGATTTGAAAGAAAGTAAAGAACTGCTTTAAATGGAAGATAAAGTATGTTTTATTTTAAAACTAGAACTCACTCAGCAATGCTGACTTTTATGTGTTTCTAGTTGGCAGGTAATGTTGCTAGGGATGGCACAGGGTGGCTACTTGGCTCTTTGGATGGCATCCATTTTTATAATGCTTTTGTGATGTAATGCAACACATATTTTGTAATTTGATAACGATGTATTGTTTTGCAAAAGATTTTATAATGAAATGAGATGTCTGTTTTAATGATTCCGCTGTAGTGTTTTCTTTACTTTAATGAAAATATATGTTTCATGTGCAATGAATGACCAGCTGTAAGCGTCCCGAGAACGGGACCTTACACAACATATGTAAGTTTTCGTGCATGTTCATCTTTCTCATTACACTTCATCCAAGATAAAAATATTATAGTTGACACTGAATGTTTGTTCACGACATCGTCTATATAATCATCCGCACTATATATGACATTTTGCTAGTTCGGAAGATAAAAAGGAAGTCGAATAATAGAAGGATACCTGTAATGAATATCAAAACGGAATATAAACCATGACGCCTCACATGCAGATAAATATCTACAATCATAATATTTATTATCTCATCGACTTGTGGTTGATGATCATCTTCTACATTACCTTCCACAACAGAAATAGTGACCCTATCAGGACCCTTGTTGATATATTTAAACAAATATTTGATAGATCCGGCCTCATTACACCACTCAACATTAATATGGGCTTGATATCTTCTTAAAAGGGATTTTGTTGTAAGGAACAACACTTCTGTTATCTAAATTAACACTAGACTTTTCCACAAAGGCTACAGAATCACGTCTTCAATACAATGGAAATCCATTTGAGTCAATAGACGTATGATCATGAAATTGTTTAGGAAAATTCTTTGAACACCTTTTATCAACCATACATGGACAAATTATGTTTTGACTACCACACGGACCATGGATCATAAAATCACTAACAAGTGTATACAACTCTATATCATCTTTTTATCCGGAATTTCTACAGAAATAAGTGGATCAATTTGTTCAACTACTGGAAACTTGTTTTCAGGAGCCATAAATAAACATATATGAGCATGTGGTAGTCCACGCTTTTGAAACTCTATGGTATAACCAACTACAAAAACATATAACAAATAAGAAAATATTAGTTGTGTAGTAAAGTTATTAATTTATCAATTAATGAATTATATATGGGAGACAATGTATGTTGAAATTATATATTATCTTAAAACAATTTAAATTATATATAAATAAGTAGGAACATACCTGCTGAAATTTTTCCAAGTATTGATTTTTCCTTCAAGTCTTTAATCAAAGAATCTAGTTTGATTCTAAACAGGCGACAAAGGATATCCGGTCTATCTTCAGGATTAATGGTTTTGTTTTTAAGAAATCTCTTTACTTCTGGCCATTTGGGATTACATGTGAAAGTTATAAAAAAATTTGGATATCCAAACCACTTGCAGAGAGATATAACATTCCAATAATTTTGCATCATGTAACGGGCATCACCAGTAATGGACGAAGGTAATATGACACGCTTTCCGGTGTTAGAGATATCTGTAATTCCATCATTACGTAACTTATTTAAATGCTCAAAAGATTCAGATCTTAGGATCTTTTGTTGATGACGTATGTAATTCAATCTCTCTGTTTCAATCATGGTGTACACATCGACTAAGAATTGTTGAAAAAGGCAGCGAGAATTTAAAATTAATGAGAACGCGTCCATCCTATCTTGAATCATGTAAGCGAAGAACTCCCTCATATACATATATTGTTGTTTCTTTGATGTTGTGGGAGTTACATCCCTATGAGGGATGTCAACCCTATAACAATATTCACCATAAGGAAACAATAACGGATATGTAAGGAAAGATAAGAAGGATGTAATCACTAATACGTTTGGATCATGAGTATGAGCCAATCGTACGATTGAACCATAAGTAGGGACCAGTCACACGATTGACTCATAAGCATGGAGCAATCCATGCGATTGCATCACCAGAATGAACCAATCGCACGACTGAACCCCAGTCGCACCAAAGAAGCATGCAAATAGGCCCACTCGCACGACTGAATGTTAACATAGTATAAATAGAAGGGAGTCGGTCGCATGTTCTCATCACCCCTCAATCGCCCTTAGTCGCACGAAAGTACCGAGACTCTGCCCAAATTTTGTTTGACTGATTTAGCATCTTGATTGTGATTCTAACGTTTACTTTCTTCAGATACAAGTAATATGAGACTGAAATTGACAAAAATGCCTGGTTTAATCAAACCCTAAGGACAGAAATCATTCAAAACAAGAACTTTGAAAAACTCCTCAAAATAAACCACTTAAATGGACATAATCGTTGATTTAAAGAGCATTAGGTGTTATTTTGAGTTTTTGCGAGTCAAGTGAGTCTAATCACAACGTTCAACATCAAGTTTTGACCAAGAATTGAATTTAAAGTGTCGAACAGAGCTTTATGCGAATGGACGTGCTAATGAACATCAATTGCACGATTGAGCTGGGTGTATGACTCAATCGCACGAATGAACCATGCGTATGAGTTCAGTCGCATGATTGGCTCAACCGCATGGCATAGCATACGACTAAGCTCAGTCGCAGGCTCAATCATACGACTAAGCTCAATCGTACGACTAAGACTCAGTCGTATTCTCCATTTGCACGACTGAACAAAATGATCTAGGTTCGGTAAAATTCAAATGTCATCATTTACACAAATCTAACGTATATGTGTCTTGTATTACAGAAACATGGCTAGCAGATGGACTATGAGCACCAAGCATAACATATGTGCTCATCTTGACACTACCTCCAGGAATGCGGCTGAGTTCTGGGATTATACCCTTTCTACGTAGGTCGAGGATCTAAAAGGCTATCTCTGCTCCTTGCACAACTTATCGGTCTCTACAGCAGGCCTTCAGGGAAGGTGCTTCAGTTGACAAATCTGCTGAGCCTCACTGCATTAGGAGCTCTATCCTTGGGCAGGAGATAGAGATCACTGAGGAAGATCTGAGGAGGGTCTTGGATTTGGGTGAGGATGGTGTCTACCCAACCAAGTTGCATTCCCTGACTGTTCGGGGATGCTTTCTACGGATCATGTACGCTGGGGACATCAATGCTGGTGTGCTCAACAAGAGCAACATGTGCCCCCAGTTCAAGTACTTGGCCCATGTGATCCTTAAGTGCATAGCCTCAAGGAAAGGAGGCTTTGATGAGATGTCTAATCAAATCCAGAACACATACTTTGCTCTGGTACTGAACCATCCGTTCAGTTTATCTTGCATGATCTTCACATACATGATAAAGAATATAGAGGCCAAGGGCAAGGAAGGATTCTGTATGTATCCACATTTTCTACAGATGATTATTGATCAGAAGCTTCTTTTGCTGCCAAAGGAGAGAGATGATGTGGTCACTCTTGAGGTTATGGATGACACGACCCTAGGTCAGATGAAGGTGTACCGGGGCAAGCAGGTGAAGCCCCCGGTGAGGAGATTATTTTGGCATCTGGCCCGGGAGGATTATGTGGCACCTGCTTTCAAGAAATGGTGTCACGAAGATAGTGATTCAGATACTGAGCCCCTCATGACTATCACATCCGACGACGACGACGACGATGACCTAGGTCAAGGTGGTGATGCTCCTGATGAAACAGAGAGGGCTTCTTTTCACCAAGACTTCATCCCTGACGAAAAGGAAGAGTCCAATGATGAACCATTGGTTAGGATAGTAGGAAGCCGGGTTGTGGCTACTGAGAGAAGAATAGCGGCGGTTGGTGGACGCCAGGGTGAGTCAAGGGGTGCTGCTTTCGATGTTATTGATCCTACATACACCCTTGACCAACCCATCAGCCTAGGGGGAGCATCCTCTTCTAAAGGCTCAAGGAAGAAGTGAATGGCTCAACCCCAGGGCTTAAAAAGTAAGAGACGAAGGATCATCCTCACTACCACAACTACCACCACACCTCCTATCTCCACCCCACAGCTACTACTACCACCACCACTCCACCCTCTATTACTATCTCTCATCTCTCCACCACTACAATAGCCACTCCACCACATGCCACACACATTCCATCTCCCATATTTACCACCTCTACCACCACCAGTCACCAAACTGGTCCTTCCACACACACTCCATTAATCACCAGACCCACTCTACCCCACATCGGGTTAGAGGAACAACTGGCTAACCTCAACAGCACTGTGCTTAGGCACTGATGCACGTAGGGCTTCTTAGTTACACAAGATGATGGAAGTTAATGCTGCTCAAGCCCATAAGATCAAGGAGCTTAATAAGAAGATCGAGCTGTATGAGAGAGCTTTGAGCCGTGCCCACCATGCGCTTACAAGCCAAAATGAGCTGGTGTTGGCATCAGTAAAGAAGATTGAGGAGCTGGAAAAGAAAAATAAGAAGATTATGCTAAAGCTGAAAGGGCCAAAGAGTGAGCCTCTGAAGATCAAAGAAGGTGATGGTGATGATGGAGATGATGACGATGATGATGAGGAAGAAGATGATAGTGAAGAAGATGTCGAGGAGGGATGACCTATCCGAAAAGATCACGATGAGGATGATGATCAGGAAGGTGATGCATCTGCATCAGCCTCTAATCCTCAGGCTCAGGAGAGGCGAACTAAAAGGAATCAAGATCAAGGAGCCTCATCCTCCGCTCCTCCTGCTGAAGAACCTGCAATTCAAGACAAAAAATAAAGCTCTACAAACAGAAGAATACGATGTCCAACCCCTTCAACAGGTCAAGACTCAATTAACCATGATTCTTGATTTGCAAGGGATAGTCAGAAGGTTAGTGAGATACACTCCCGAAGAAGGAGAAATCATTAACGATCTGATCGATGACCAGCTGGCTGAGATATTCCGACTTAATCCTGATGAAATTGTCAAAGACGTTCCAGAAGTTGATGTACTGAGTGATGAGGAGCTATAGGATGTAGATGAGATTGAGATTGAGGATATTACAGCTGAGCACTATCCAGAGTATGCTGACCACGAAGGCAATGTTATACCCAACTTGGGTGACACTTTTGGCAGTGCTACATTTGAGAAGCTGGATGAAGTGGAGAAAGGAAAGGAGAAAGGAAAGGAGAAAGTAGAAAGTTCGGCCCTAGCTTCGGATGCCAATGTTGAACTGAAGAATGCTGAATGGGCGCCTTGTTTTGCTGAAATAAAGTCCCAGCGCACCTACAAAGTTGAATGCCTACACCAAGCTGTACAGAGTCAAGAAACATCAGAAGGTGTCTGGAAAAATCATTACGTGGGCTTATTTTGAAAACTTGAATGTCTATGCTGTTAAGAGAGAAAAGGGGATTGAGTACTTCAGACATCCTCATGATCTGAAGACTTTTCCTGGTTTTGAGCTCAACCGACTAGCATGCTTAGATCTGTTGTATGCTAATCCAAGGAAGATGTCAGGTTGGTTAGAATCTGCGTTGAAGAAAGAATACCACACCAGGTGGGCAAACTTCAGACCTTAACAACCGAAGAGGTACATCCGTAGATCTGAAGTTGACGCTATATCGGGGAAGCAGAAAGTAGTGCTAAAGTGGAGTCCTCCGTGCATGATGTCAAAGATTTCCTTACGGGAAATGCCTCAGGACTTCACTCCATATTTCAAATGGTGGTATTATGATTGTAGGATAGGAGAAGCGGTCATAGTTCTGAACAAACATGGAAAGATAGAGACTATTCGGGTATATGACCCTATGTGGCTAACCAACTTGTCAGCTAAAGATGTTTACACATTATACAAGTGGCCACTATTCTATGACATGCAGGACATTGTACAAGCTCTTCAGCAAGTCAAGACTCAACTTACCATGATTCTTGACTTGCAAGGGATAGTAAGGAGATCTGTGAGCTACACTCCGGAAGAGGGAGAGATTATACATGATCTTACAGACGAACAACTCGGTGAAATGTTCAGGCTGAATTCTGACGAGCTGGTCAAAGATGCTCCAAAAGTTGATGTCGTGAGTGATGATGAGCTGAACAATGTAGATGAGATTGAGATAGAAGATGGATGAAGTAGAGAAAGAAAAGGGATGAAGTAGAGAAAGAAAAAGAGAAAGAAGAAAGCACAATCAAACTCCGGACGCTAATGTCGACTTGAAGAAAGCTGAATGGGCAGCTTGTTTTGCAGAGATGAAAGCCCAACGCGCACCGCCAAAGCAGAATGCCTACACAAAGCTCTACAGAGTCAAAAGACATCAAAAAGTATCAGGGAAGATTATTGTGTGGGCGTATTTTGAAGATTTAGATATTTATGTTGTGAAAAAGGAGAAAGGAATCGAGTTCTTCAGATATCCTCATGATCTGAAGACTCTTCCTGGTTTTGAGCTCAACCAGCTGACATGTTTAGATCTTCTATATGCAAATCTGAGGAAGATATCAGGATGGTTCGAGGCTGCATTAAAGAAGGAATACCACACTAGGTGGGTAAACTTTAGACCTCAACAACCTAAGAGGTACATTTGTAAGTCTGAAGTGGATCCCATATCTGAAAGACCTAAAGTGGTGCTGAAGTGGAGTCCCCCATGCACGATGTCAAAGATTGCCTTACAGGAAATGCCTCAGGACTTCACTCCACACTTCAAATGGTGGTACTACGATTGGCGAATGGGCGAAGCGGTCATAGTTCTAAATAGAGATGGAAAGACTGATACTATCTGGGTATTCGACCCAATATGGCTTACTAACTTGTCGACTGAAGATGTTTATACTTTATACAAGTGGTTACTATTCTATGACACACAGGATATTGTACAAGCTCTCCAGTTCCAACACGTCATAAGACTCTACTTTGTATTTGAAATACATATAGGAGTTACAAAAGAGGAGAAGTACAAGAAATTTCAAGAACATGTGAAGAGTGTTATACAATAGAGTAAACTAAGACTAGCTGTAAGCATCCCGGGAACGGGGCATTACATTCTATAATTTGAGCATCAGTATGTTTAGAGCTTGATGTAGAACTCTTTTTTGTATCACTAAACATAATAGAAAAATAGAAGTTGGTTTTAAGTTTTTGGTTTATTTATTGTTGAAAATTGTTTGGTGAAAAAAAATATTGAAAAATTAAATACATACCTAAAGACGCCTTGTTTGTTAGAAAGTTCGTTCTCCGTATCATATATATACAATTGAGAGAACATTGGCTTAGATCCATCTTCAGGCAAAAGACTCTCCATACTATGGTAAATCTGACCACTAAGTCTGAATATAAATGGGGCATTTCCTCTATTAATGGAAGAATCAACTTTTCCATCCATGGACGTATATGAAAACATTGAGTTATAACGTCTAATGTTCTTCAAGAAATATTTGCTTTGAGAATTGTAAGACCCCATTCACGGGACGCTCACAGCTGGTCAATCATCGCACATAAAACATATATTTTCATTAACTTAAAGAAATCATTACAGCGGAAACATTTAAACATCCAATTTATTATAATCACTTTTGCAAAATAATACATTGTTGACTAGTTACAAAACATCATTATTTGCATTACATCACAAAAATGTCATATTTTGTAAGGCCCCGTTCCCGGGCACCTCACGGTTGGTCATTCATTGCCTTTAAAACATTATAAAACGTACATTTATTTTGCAGTGGAATTTAAAACTTTCATTAATAACTAAAAACATATCATTTCATTTATTTACAACATTTGTTTTCATCCAAAATACAAAGACATGTCAAAATACGGATGCCAGCCTCAAAATGCTCCCAGTAGCTTATGCATCTATGCCTGCAACTCCTCAGCATCAACAAATACCTGCCAACTATTATGCATACAAAAAGTCAGCGACGCTGAGTGAGTTCTAGTTCTTATAATAAAATACTTTACTTTGTTAAAACCATTCTTTACTGTATTTCAAAAGTATACTATACTATACAATCATTCGTGATCATACATCATACGTACATATAGATAATATCATTATTATCTTCGTCATTACGTTCGTTAACTTCGTTCATTCAACGTATTACATTATCGTTCACTTCTCTTTCTAGATCCGGTCAGACTTTACCCTCTTCGTGGCACTCAGCCACGATTACTGAGGTCGAATGACAAGCATCCTGTTCAGTACGATATTACGATAATTCATTAACGTTCATTTCATACTTCATTCTTTCATACACTATCTTTCGTTCATTACTCTTTATTACTCGCATCTTGTCTCATGCAGTATCCCCGACTCTTGCTCGAAAGCTGATGCTGTGCCGGGGCCTGCTCACAAACCCCTGACTCATGTCCGAAGACTAACACAGCACCGGGATACGCGACAAAGATCCCATTCGAGTCAATCACAGGGATTGAACTCTATCCGAGTCTGTTGCAACACAGAGTCGCTCACTTCATACATATGCTTGGCCTTATGCCACACCCCCGAAGTTATACGTAACTCAGGTAACCATCATATATTTCACCCCCAACATTATAGGTAATAATACCCCCATCAAAATGGGTAACAACACCCCCACCGAAATGGGTAACACCCCCATCGAAATGGGTAACACCCCCATCGAAATGGGTAACACCCCCATCGAAATGGGTAACACCCCATCGAAATGGGTAACACCCCCACCAAAATGGGTAACACCACAGAAGGTCAGTCACAAAGACTGGAACCCTTGCGTGCACACTTTAGGATTTGTTGAACCTCACGTGGTAGAGCTTAAGGCATCTAGAGCCGTGCACCTCTGTACATATTGCTTGCAAGCCTTTCTATACTTTCCATTTTATTAATACATGAATTCTATCATTATGTTCCTCTTTTCATTATCTTCCACTTTACGTTACATAATACTTTCCATTACATTCATTAACGTTCAACGCAAAGCCAAGGGAAGACATACATACATAATAGGGAACATACACATAATCATAAACATACACCATCACCATACAGGCAACATCATACATACATAACAAACATCAAACATAAACCATCACATCATAACCAGGCCTATCTCCCCATAATACCCCTTAAAACCATTTAGAAAACCATAAGTTCAAATTGGGCGCATGGGACCTTCCAGGCGCATGAGCCTGAAAATTCTAAGTGTAAAACAGTATGGGCGCATGGGCATTATTTGGCGCTTCTGCCCTGTTCAGGCGCATGGCACCTGTTCAGGCGCATCACCAACACTTATCCTTTTAAATCACTTAGGTGCATGGGCACTATTTAGGCGCATAGCCAACACTTGGGCGCATGGCCAACACTTAGGCGCATGGGCCGCTGTTCCGGCGCATGACCCACTCTTGGGCGCATGGCCAACACTTAGGCGTCTGGCCTCTCATGCTGGGCGCATGGGCCACTGTTTGGGCGCATGAGCCATTGTTTGGGCGCATGACCCACTCTTGGGCACATGAACCACTGTAAAACATTCTGAAATATTTTCTCTGCTATCAAATTCACCCGATTGCCATCCTAATCATACCCAAGCACAGATCTTTCATACTAAGGGCACCTATACATGCTAATCATCATCTATAACCCATAATCAACACTATAACATGCATACATACATACATACATACATCATTCGGACATAAAGCTGTAAACTCACGGTTTCTTTCAAAATGTTTACTTAGTATGCATAATAGCCCCAAATCAGTTGAAAATCAGTAAAAGAGGGGTTCTTGAAACTCACCTTGAAGCAGGTCTTCGTGCTCGCCACTTCTACTAGCAAATTAAACTCCAAGTTCTTGAAAAAACTCTAAATCATCAAGAATCTCGGTCAAGAGGTTGTGAATTTGTTTTAAATCGAACAAACATCAAGAAGACTTACCTTTCACAGCTTCTTCTTCCTTTTTTTCTCTCTAGAACCGGGCTCTCTCTCTTCTTCTTTTCAGCCGCTTGAAGAAGATGAAGAAGAAAGAATGGGCAACCATGCCCCTTAAATCCTTAAAATAATAATATTTGTACTTTGTACACTTTATCCCCCTCCATTTGTGCTCATTGTCTATTCTTTCTATTTACTTTTCTTTCCCTTTCGTTTAAATAGAAATTCGGGGTGTTACATATTTCTATCAAATGGATGCCATCCAAATATGCCAAGTAGCTATCCTGTGCCATCCTCAGCAATGCTCACCTACCAACTAGAAAATGCATAAAAAGTTAGCGTTGCTGAGTGAGTTCTAGTTTTATAAAGACATTGCATTACCTTCCATTCGTTAAAACATTTTCAATACTATCGCACGTGATCACACATCGTACGTACATCAAAGTAATAATTATTATCTTCATCATCGTTCGTTTAGTACATTTCGGACGTTCACACATATCACACATATCACACATATCGCACATATCGCACATATCGCACGTATGGAGTGGTCACTAGGACAGACTCCCCCTGTGTGTGTGTGAACTCTTATGGGTTCGCCAAGATTGCACGCTGTATAACACACAGTAATTAGGAAATCGCATGTTATTGGAGCAGTCACCAAGATTGAACTCTTACTGTGTGTATGAACCTTTATGAGTTAACCAAAATCATACGCTATAGACACACACAAGGTAACAACTCTCAATGAATTGTGAACCACCCTTCAGTTGCTTGCAAGGCTTTTCATTCGTTCATTATGTTCCATTTTCATTATCTTAAATCTTTCACTTTGTTAAGATAATACTTTACGTTCATTAACAATATCAAACCACTTAAAGTCACATCATCATACATAATACGGAACATAATAGAACATAACATGAAATCATACATAAACATAACACCATCAATCGCACATCATCAAATCATATCATACATCATCATACTATGCTCTTCACATTATCATTGACTTCAAAAAGTCAACTTACTATGCCCTTAGGAACATCCCAAGTCAAAGCCTACATCTACACTTTTCCCCAAAATTCAGAAAATAAACTAAGTCTTCATCTGCATTTCTTTTGTTCATCCGTATTTCTTTTGTTCATCCGCATTTTTATTTGTTCATCTGCATTTCTTATTGTTCATCCGGATTTCTTATTGTTCATTTGCATTTCTTATTGTTCACTCGCATTAACATGTTGTTCATCCGCATTTCTTCTGGCCTTTCGCATTTGTCAATGCGTAAGAACAAGCACTTCATCTACAGCAGACTTCTCATCCGCATTTCCTCCGGTAGTATAACTTTCATCCGCATTTCCTCCAGTCGCACAACTTTCATCCGCATTTCCTCTTGCTCATCCGCATTAGCAAATGCGGATGAGTTAGACTCAGAGGGTCATCCGCATTAGGAACACGTAAGCAGTTATTTATGGTTGGGCGTATGAGCTACTGTTTGGGCGCATGAGCAGCCTAGGGCATAATTAACATTATAATTCGGTCCCCAAACACCATTTGTCATGTTCTAAGCTTAAATCTTACATTCTAAGCCATAGAAACATAACCATAACATCATCAAACATGAACATAGCCCAAAATCAAACCCCACCCGCAACATACACACATACATACATACAGGTATGAAACCCAACTTTTATAAAAAGTTCATACATGCATTTCTAGCCCTAAAATCAGTTAAAACATGTAAAAGAGGGGTTCTAGAATTCACCTTTGTAGCTATTTGGGTAAGACTTCTTCAAACCTGTTTGCAAATGGAGTTCAAATACCTAAAACCCACCAAACACATACCCAAAGAACATATAACACGTATAAGCAAATACCCGAGGCCTAAACCGGTTAAGAACACCATAAACACATGAATTATTACCTTGAATTCGACCTTCTGCTCTTGTTCTTCTTCAAAATTTGAATTCTGCACTTTCTCTCTCTAAAAGATCCGAATGTTGAGTGTGTGTGTGTAGGCTCAAGGGCAGCCATACCACCTTTATCGCCAACTTTTAAACTTTTTGTTCTTTTGGATATTTTTTACCCCTCAACTTAGGTAAAATATCTTTTCTTTCTTTTTTTTTCTTTACTTTATTCTTCTTTCTTTGTCTTTTATAAATAACTGGGTGTTACATGAATCTGACACATGATAAAGATTTTGATAGTTTTGAGGTGGTTCCTTTAGTTGAGGAAGCTGAACTTTACCATATAAACAACATATGGAATAGTTGGTTTTGCACCATTTTTTAATTTCCTTCTTGCAGCTTCATCTTTCCATAATATTACATGAAATTTATCAGTGATTGAGATAATCTGTTTAATAATAATAAAGAAAAGTAAATTATATTAATTATATTGTTAATAAAATAATTGATTAACATTTTAGATAATGTTATATAATTGAACCTTTTGATATGCCTTCAAATCCATTTATAATAATTTCTGGGTCATGAACTTCTAGGACTAACAAATCCTTTGATTTTCTCGTATCTAGATAATTCTTTCTAGACTTTCTTCGTTGTGCACTGATGGAGTTTTGCCTGTCTTTATGTAAAACTAAAGAAACAATAAAATTACAACAATAATTAATAACATAAATATTACATGTTACTAAAACGTACATAAAAATTATTATTTTATAAATATAAATTTGCTACTAATAATTATTGTTGGAACCCTTGGAAGATTCACATTTAGTCTTTGTGTATATATTTTATAGTTTGTACTAGTATAGGGACTAGTTTTGTAAATTGTTAGTTCCTTAATTGCTAGTATAAATAGCTTTGTCTAGAAAGTTAGTTGAAAAAAAATAGAAAGATACAGAATATAGATCTAGCTACAGAGAACAGAACTTTTGCATGCAATTTCTTGATACAATCTTACAAGAAGTCAAGTAAGT
>BJCM01241715.1:0-10452 GCA_018326385.1 Flaveria bidentis | reverse complement strand
TCAAACAATTTTAGATCTTCATCCGAGTATTGCTCTTTTTTCTTTGGAACCATCTCATTGGTTTCCGGATGACTCACCATAGGCTTGTATGGTCCATGAACCACAGATTTCCAACAACCTGAGCTATTGACAGACAGGTGATGAAGCATTCGGCATTGCCATATGTTATACTCACTCCTAACAAGCATCGGAGGCTTTGTTGAGGAGCCAGTATTGTGAGGATCATTAGTTGGTGTAGCCATTTTCACAGATTCAAACAAGTTCAATGTAATTTTAACAGATCTAGCTCAACAACACAACAACTCTATTTTAAACTAGTAGAACCTCAAATTAATTCACCGGAAGCAACAGAAAATCAAACTCTATAACCAATTCTTGCAAATTTGCTAATTCGATGAAACCTAGATATCAAAAGAGCAGTTTCAATGATCAATTGTTAAATCGATCAATGATTAACCAGCTCTGATACCATTTGTAAGGATCTAAGATCTAGTTTGATCAATTAGGTTATGATTTGCAGCGGAATAGTACTAGAATTAGACGAAATTTAAGCAAGAATAAGATAAATATTCAATCAAGCAGTGACGGTTATAGAGAGAGAAAGTTTTCTGTAAAAGATAATCTTTTCATTCATTCATAAGCTTCGGCAATTTACAAATTAGGTCAACATTCCTTTTATAGAAGAATGCGACGTCAGCAGATGTCACCTGATAGTGATATCTAACAGATTATACAAACAACTGAAAATAACTGAAAATTACTGAAGATGTCCACAACAACTGAGGACATCTTACAATAAAAGCTTATGTGTTCTATAACTACTGAACCTACAACATCTGTAGTGTAAGAACTTGAGATGTTTTACATTATACTAAACTACTGATTACAATCTACTGAAAAAGTAAAGACAACTACTGAAAGTAAACCATCACAACTACTGAAGAGAACTTCTTCAGCTGTTATGACAACTTCTGAAAACTTTGTCTTCAGACTTTGTCATCAGACTTTGTCTTCAGCTTTTGTCTTCAGACTTTGTCTTCAACTTTTTTCTTCAGACTTTGTCTTCAGCTTTTGTCTTAAGACTTTGTCTTCAGACTTTGTCTTCAGCTTTTGTCTTTAGACTTTGTCTTCAGCTGATGTCTTCAGCTGATGTCTTCAGACTTTGTCTTCAGCTGATGTCTTCAGATTTTATCTTCAGCTGATGTCTTCTTCAGTTATTATGATGTCTGTGGGACTTAAAGGTGTTTCTGATCTGGCTCATTGGTTCTTTTGGTCCAACAGAAATGCATACTAAATATACGTTTTAAATGACCAAGATTATAAGAAGTTTAAACGGGAAGGTCGGTTTTCTATATGGAAATGTGCTATATAAAAGTGTTAAAAAAAAATTCACGCTGACTCCAGCCAGGGGCGTTGCCCCTTGGACCCCACTAGGTGTTGCTGCCCCTAGGACCCCACTGCCGGGGCTGCCGCCCCCAAATCCCCGCTGTCCTGCAGAGGATCAGTTATGTTTGATGATGACTTATGCATGTGGTGCATATGTGTATGTATGTGAATGTGTGATGCATGATGTTTATGATGTGTGATGGTGTATCTTATGTATGATGATGCGTGATAATGTTATGCTTATGTATGATATGTTTTCTTATGTTCCTTACTACATCTTATGATGTGACTTTATGTGGTGTGAATATGATAATGAACGTAAAGTGTTATCTTAAAAAAGTGGATGATTTAAGATAATGAAAGTGGAACTTATGAATGAACGAATGAAAAGTCTTGGGGAAAGGAGGTTCACAGCTCATTGAGAGTTATTAGCTCAACTGTGTGTCTATAGCGTGCGATTTAGGCTAACTCATAAGGGTTCATACAAATAGTAGGAGTAAGTCTTAATGACTACTCTAATACATGTGATTTTGTAATTACTGTGTGTTATGTAGCGTGCGATTATGGCTAACCCATAAGAGTTCACACACACAGGGGAGTCTGTCTTAGTTACTTCTCAATACGTGCGATATGTGTGAAACAGGGTCCTTGTCGCTTAACCCTATATGATATAGCATTGTGCTCAAGAGGGGAGTTAAGCATATGACAGATCCTAGATAGAAGTGAAAGATAATAAATGTACGAAAAGTGTGATAAGTACGAAATGTGCGAAACGTGCGATATTTACGAAACGAACAATAATGAGGATAATAATTATTACCTTGATGTACATACGATGTGTGATCATGTGCGATGGTAAAGAAAATGGTTTAATGAATGAAAGGTAATATAATGTTTTTGTAAAACTAGAACTCACTCAGCAACGCTGACTTTTTATGCATTTTCCAATTGGCAGGTGATTGTTGCTGAGGATGGCAAGGGCGACTATTTGGCTCATTTTGGATGACATTCATTTTATGATACGATAGCGTTTTTGCATTGTAATGCGAAAGAACAATATTTTGTAATGAATGTTGTATTATTTTGAAATGTGTTTATAATGAAATGGTTGTTTAAATGTTTATGCTGCAATGTTTTAATAAAATTAGTGTAATTATACGTTTTAGGTGCGATGATTGACCAGCTGTGAGCGTCCCGGAAATGGGGCCTTACATGGGGAGAAGGAACTATCTGCCACAATGCAAGGGAGAACAATCTTCATCACTTCAGGCATCATCAACAATTATCTTCAGTTGGATGATGAAGAAGGTGAGGTGTTCTTCCCCCAAAAAGTTGTTAATTACTCCTTTGAGCAGATGGGCTCTGAGGAAGTTTTCTCTGTAAAGACCTTCAATAAAGGGAATGTCTCATCCCTATTGAAATACTTGCTAACTGTGGTTCTCCACAGCTTGTCCAACAAGCATGGAGGATGGGACCAGATTCCTGAAAATCTCTCCTTCATAATGCATGGGATGGTTTAGGGAGTCAAGTTTAGGTACTCTCAATTTGTTTATACAAACCTGCTTGCTAACTTGGACTCCTTAGAATACTACATGTTTCCCAAATATGTTCAATACATTCTTAACTGTGAACTAGGATCATAGTTAAGGGGAACATGTAATATTCTTAAATTGGTACAGATGAAGCCCGACATCTTTAAAATTTTTAGGAAGCCAACTATTGGCTTCTCAGGGGTAGAAACATCCCTTGTCCCAAAACTGTTAGAGCTCATTGCTCAAGGTGACAACCTAGCAGCACCAGATAGTGTTGAACCCACACCTTCTACCAAAGAAAACTCAAACAATCCCCTACTCAGACTATTCAATCTATGTAGGCCCCCATATAATCACCCATACAGGAGGTAGTGGATACTAGAGCTCCCACTTCTCCTAAGGATCAAACCACTCCCATCACTTCTATGATCAGTGTTGAGGTTCCTCATGCTCACCCTGATAAGCTCACAAGCCTAAATGCCTTAAGCCTTCACTCTGAGTCTCAACACTCAAGTGGTCAACCTTCAGGGGATAGTTACCATCCCCAGTTTCTAGACTTAAACCAACCCATTCCTAACCTTGACTTCTATACTGATGAAGATTTACGTTTCAGTGAGTACCATGACTCTCTCTTCTTTTCCACTTCTTAAAGAGAGATGAGTGCTCCTGAGTCTCCTATGTCTAGCCCACATCAGTCACCCATCACTGAGGTGGATACTTCTCAACCTATTCAGAATATCCAAATGGAAGAGGCTCTCACTTTTGCTAGTGATTACATCATTCAAACCTCAACCATGGCAACTCAGCCCATTGACACCTCATCTGAGGCTGTTAGTGAGCAGAAGAAATCCAGTAGCCAAGAACCTGAAGCTGGTGGTGAGAGTGAGGACTTTGGTCCAATCATCTCATCCCCTAATGATTCTTCTGATGAAGATGAGGGGAACTTGAGACTAAAGGTGCAAAAACTATCACAAACATGCACCTATTTATTCTCCAAGGTCAGTCATCTTGAATCTCAAGTGACTACCTTGCAAAAAAAGGTCAATGATCAACAACTTGAGATTTCTTTTCTCAGGGAACAACTAGCTGGGAGACCGTTAATAAGAGGTCAATGAGGAACGCAAGAACCTGTGAGTGTGATTGACCTAACTCCTAGCTCACCTATGCAAGAAGGTGATGCTACCAAAAAGGGGGATAAAGTCATTACAATTACAGAACCTGGGAGTTCTTCAGGGAGTATGGACATTGAGGACTCACCATCCTCACTTGCAATTGTGCATACTCAGTAACTTCCTCAAGTTCACATTGATGTGCACTCTATAGACTCCTACATTCAGAGTCTTTTTGAGGAAGGAATACCAAGGTTAATGTCATGTCCACCAACATCAAATCACATTATTGGGTGGATGTATGATGAAAACAGAAGAGCCCTTATCATTCAAAGAGTTCAAGGCAGCAAGAAGTCTTCATTTTTCAGACCTTGAACTTCTATGAAAGGCTTGATCTTGTCAGCATGCCACTTGTCAACCAAAGCCAATTAAGACAAGCTGACAAACTGGCTCAAAGAATTCAAGACAGAATCACTATAGAGTTTAGCTTTAGAAGGAGACTAAGGCAATCAGGCAATATCATTAGTCAACTTGATGTTGAGGCAGACCCTAAGATTAGCTTCATAGGGGAAACCTTGACTGAACGCCCAGTGGTAGAACCTGAGAGCTCTATCTCATCATCAACTACTGCAGATATTTATTCCTATTTTGAGACACCTGTTGCTGCAAAGCTCTCTCCACCCTAAGTCACAAAGGTCTTTGAGTGACAAAGCGAAAAGAAAAATGACTTCTGAGGAGATTGAGGAGGAGAAGAAATACAGGATAAGGAGGCTAAGGGGAGAAGGTTCCTCTACTAGGTCTGCAAGACTCATAGAATATGTAATTAGAGTTGCCCCAGGCCAAACAATCAGGATCGACTACATGCAAACCAGTAACTATGACATAGATAATATCATCTCCCTCCCCTTAGATGAGTTAAATGAATTAGCTGACAAGGAATTGTCAAAGGAAAGAAAGGAGGCAAAGGATGTAAAGCTACTTCTTCAGATCAAAGAAGAAAGAAGAAAGAAGAAAGAAGAAAGAAGAAAGGAAAGACTATACAAGCATTTGCCTTCTCTCTCCCCAGTTCAAGAAAGTCTTGTGCTAGAGGATGTGGACTAGAAGAACATCAGGTAGACAAAGAAAAAGATAGGATCAACATGATCAACTACCTGAGTGCCACAGGCCTCTATCAGGCTGTTGCACTTCTTCCCTTACCCTTTGACTATATTGAGTTTGAGTACCTCAAACAACTTGAACTTGAGATAGTTAAAGAAAGAAAGATCACCAATAGAAAGTTAAGGGAAGAGGCTGCAAAGTCAAGAGCCATCATCTTGAAAAGCATGAAGAAGTCTGCTGATAGGCAAAGGATGATGAGCTTCTTGAAACTGTATGGATTCTCCGGAAGGAGACTTGGTCCTATGTCTCTGTGCACCATGGATGAGCACATCAGAGTGATCAAGCAGAAGATTCAAAGAGGTGAACTTGTTGACTTACACTCCCCACCAAGTCAGGTCCCTCAAGAAGAAGAGATTAAGGTTGAAAAATTTGACACAACACAACCTGAATCTCCTATTGAGCCTCAGCAAGCTTCCACTTCTGATCCCCAGTAGGGTTCTGTCCCCTCTCAATCTGACCATGTGAGAGTAGAAAACCCAACTGAGACAGTCACAGAAGAACAATAAGGTGCTGCAGACCAATCTTCTTAGTAAAAAGGTTCAAAGAAGAGAAAAAAGATGGCTTCCAACCCAAAGCCAATGAAGAAGAAGAAAGAAGAATCCATCTCCAAACCTCAGGATAAGTCAAAATATCCAGAGGATGTCCATATAGAGGATGCTCCACCAACTCCAATTCAAATAGCTCCTCTAGCATCAGGTAAACCCATCTTGTCCTCGACACACACTACAAATCTTGAAAGATGGCATGTCGTCAGACATCAGGGTGTTGAAAATGTTTACACAAAGCATCATGAAATCTCTTCCAAAACCTGGATGTAAATCGGATGTCATGATCCGACACGATAGAGACCGATACACCATGGTGACTTACAATCTCCTTGATGAATAGATCTGCTAATCTTTCGAAATAATACGTCTCATGGATTGGTAGGAAGTGAGCACTCTTTGTCAAATGATCAACTATCACACATATGGCATCATACCCTTTCAAGGTACGTGGTAACTTTGTAATAAAGTCCATGGTGATGTGCTCCCACTTCCACTCTAGTATATCCAAAGGTTGGATCTTCCTATATGGCTTCTGATGCTCCGCCTTTATTTGCAAGCAAGTAAGGCACTTACTCACATACTCCACCACGTCACGCTTCATACCCGGCCACCAATAATCTTTCTTCATATCTTGATACATCTTTGTAGCACTGAGATGAATGGAGTATCTAGTGTTATGAGCTTCGTCTATAATCCTCCCACGTAAATCCTCGTAATGAGGAATCCATATTCGTTCGAATCGGGTTCTAACACCTAGTGTGGTTTCACCTAACTCCGTAACTAGACCTCTCATTCTTTTAGAGTTAAGATGATCTTCCTTCAATTCCTCATCTTGAAACTCCTTGACCTGCTTCATCACATCAGAGGTCATGACCAACTAGTAAGCCTTCATTCGAATCGGCTCGAGTCTCTCCTTTCGGCTAAGATCATTTGCCACCACGTTGGCTTTGCCCGGATGGTAATGGATATCGCAATCATAATCCTTTATGAGCTCCAACCATCTCCTCAGCCCCATGTTCAAATCTTTCTGCTTGAAGAAGTACTTCAAGCTCTTATGGTTAGTGAATATGGTGCACTTCGTCCCATATAGGTAGTGCATCCAAATCTTTAATGCAAAGACCACAACGGTGAGCTCCAAGTCATGAGTAGGATAATTACCCTTATGAACTTTCAATTATCGGGATGCGTAGTCTATAACCTTTGTTAGGTCTACGATAAGTAGATTTAGTCCATTTTCTATAGGCTTAGTACTTGAATTAATATCTGTAATGAATAGTTATAATTCATTATTGTGTATTAAATGTATAGGTTAACCCATATATATGTGTGTTGATTTATATATGTTTGCATGTACAAACATTATACTTAGTCAATTTTAGAAATTGACTAAGTGTAAGAAACATCTATCGATGAACATTTAGTTCTTCCATAGATATGTTCTTACAAGTAACAAACATCCGAAGATCATCTGCGGATGAACCATCAACTGGAGTGAAGTGAGAAATCCAAGTGAAGACTCCTGCGGAAGAACAAGTTTCCTACTGAACAACAAGTTTCCGGCGGAAGAACAAGATTCCTACGGAAGAACAATACGAAAGACAACATTCCTGCGGATTCTAAACACTTGTACTCAAACAATACAAGTGTTACAAGTCAACAAGTCAACAAGGAAGTTATGCGTATCCTAAAAAATCTGATGATTCCTTAACTTAAACAATTCAAATCCCAAGAGATCCGGTGTTTCCTTAACAAAATCATCATTGTCTATATATATGGATCTTAGGTTTCGAATCAAGTACAATGGCTACGACAATACGACATTTCCACAACAGAAAAACATCACATCAAATCACACAACAAAACCCTAGTAGCCATCACATCATTAAACATAAAATTCAATATCATTCGTTCATTGTTTGTAATCACTAACACGTTTTAATGAAATACATTTGAATTTAATATTTGTTCATTCATTAGTTGTGTTTCTTTCACCGTGTTCTTGAATCTTTATTGATACTGAAATTTAATACAAACAATTAAACCAAGCCAACGTTGATTCCGTAAACGTTGACTTGATTTCAACCAACGCTGATAATTCCTGATTGCGATCCTTAGATTCATAGGTGGTATTAGAGCCAAGTGCTCATTGATTTAGATTAATTGATCTATCAGTGTTAGTTGTGTTTAATTGTTTTCTGAATTCTTTAGATTTGTCAGGTTTTACCGATTAGATCTATTGTTTTTTAGCAAAGAGTTTGTGTGAACTTGATTTGTCATTTAGCAGTACACTGTTCGAGTAACTTGGATCTATATTCAATTCAATTGAATAGCAGTTCTTAGTTATTGACTAGCATCAATAACTTGTTCATATCCTTTAAACAAATTCATTAGTTAACATCTTAGATCTTAACTAATCATGTGCAACTTTGGTGGATCATCTTACCAACCACCGAAGTTGGAAACAAAAGCAGATTTCAAATCCTAGAAAATCAAGTTCATGAATCATGTAATTTATACAGATTCTGACCTATGGGTCTCTATAACAGAAGGTCCTTATATTCCACCCACCCTAGGGCCAGATTATAATGATAACAATCAACCCATAAGCACGAAAGATTTGTCACCTCATGATATTAAGAAGGTTAAAGTTGATATCACATCATACAACTTGCTTAATATGGCTTTACCAGAAGAAATATTGATTAGATGTGAAAATTATAAAACAACAAATTCCTTATGGAAGATTCTTCATACACTCTGTGAAGGGAGTGATGAAATCTGAAGCATTAGGAAGGACACAATGCGTTCATAATATGAAACATTTCATCATATTAATGGTGAATCAATTCCTCAACAACTCCATAGGTTTATGCAACTTGTTACAGAAATGAACATTCTGGAGTTGAAATACACAAATAAGGAACTGAACAAGAAAATGCTCCATACTTTACTATAAAGTTGGAAGCAAACTGTATCCATATTCAAGAACACCATAGATCTGAAAGAAGTTGGACTAGATACTCTAGTGGCTAAAGTTGAGGCTCTTGAAATGGATGAGAAAACAAGAAACAAGAGTGTAAGAACTCATGTATCACCATATCACTTTAAAGAAACAAGAAGTGTTGGAAGTGCTTTCATATCCAATAACGATGGTGATAACTCTTGTACTTTGAGTGAAGATGAAGAGGTAGTAAGTTTATATGTTTCAAAACCTCCTAAGAAATCTTCTCAAAGTAAGTCAAGAAAATAGAAAGAAAGAATAGATGATCAAACAGATAAATCATCCAAAAAACCATCAACTAACAATCAATCAGAGTCTATCACTATCATTCTAGACTCTAAAGAACAAAAAGCAGTTTTTGCAACTTTCAGTTCAAGCTTTCAAGTTTATCAAAGAAGTTCATTGCCCACTGCCAACATGCGCCAACAAGATTTAGAAGAACTGCCTTCGGATGTAGTGGAGGAAATGAATCTACAATGGCAAATGGCAAAGATTGCTTATAGAGCCAAACAATATCTAAGAAGAAACAAGAATTTGGCTCCTGTAAGTAAATCATGATAAATTGGAGTTGATAAGTCAAAGGTTAGATGCTTCAAGTGCAATCTCTATTGACACTTTTCTAGAGAATGGAATCAACAAAATGTTGACTCAACACAACATCAGAATCATAAGGCTAAACAACCTTCATCAACTCAAAGATTTTTCAAACAGCCACAACTAGCCAACTAATCCTCACTAGCCACCAATACACCAGCAGGAACTAGCAACTCTAAAGAATATGGGCTGATCATTCTTCAAGATGCAACCTGTGACTGGAGTTTGTATGAGAAGGAAGTCTTAGAAGAAAATCAAGCTCTAATGGCTCACATTGAAAAAAAGTTCCACCCATGGCAAGTGAGGTAAGAGACAGGTTATGTTCATCAATATGTGTTGAGGAAGTAAAAAGATATAGAGTCCATGCTCACCAATTAGCTGATAAAGTTAAAGAAACAATGATTTTGAATGAATCTCATGTAAGAGAACATACATTATATCAAATTAAAATTAACTCTTTACAAAAGTATTTAGACAAAATTATTTCTAAAAATTATAGTTTGAAAACACAAGTTGAGCATCTGACCACTTCCTTAACCAAATCTATGGCTGATCATACATCAACTGATGTGAAACTTCAGAAGTTTCAACTTTCATCTCAGCAATATAAGAAATTATTAAACTCTCATATTGAATCAAAGAACAGGTCTGGGTTGGGTTATAATGTTGTGGCACCTCATGTTACCAATAACTATGTTCCTTTGCCTGAATCAATGACAAATAATTGATGGGTTTGATGGACCAAATTCAAAGTTGTTTAACCATTTTAAACATGAAAACGCAGCGGATAAAAGGCCTAATAATATGATTCATAATCTGAAATATTAAGGTTCTTTACTTTGTTTTAACAAACCCAAGAGCAAAGGATCATTCATATGTGTTTGAACAAGCTATCAACAAGATATAACAACCAAAATAGAACAAGGAAACTACCTTTCAAGCTGCTGAAAAACGATTGTAAACTACCTTCAAAAGGGAGCTGCTAAAAACGGGATTTGATGAAGATTTTGAAGTTCTTGAACAGCCAAAACACCAAGAGAAGGTGTCCTCAAGCTAGCATACCCACAAGCCAAGAGCAAGACACCTTGTTGCTAGGAATTTGGCACCAAAAATGCAAAGATGAA
>BJCM01241714.1:0-12605 GCA_018326385.1 Flaveria bidentis | reverse complement strand
TTGGATGACGACTCAACAAGCGAAGGTGAAATCGCAGTGGAACTAGTGATGTCTAATAATGAAGAAACTACGAATGCGGTCAATCACCTGAATAAAGGACTCAGAACAACATGTTCAGAATCACCAGCACCCGAACAGTCAAACTCTGCCATGATGGCTGATTCAAATGAATCTTCTTAGGTGAGTACTAAAGACCAACTTTTTGATAGTCATGATTGTAATGAATGTAATAAATTTAGAGAAAGCATAGACTCAAAATTTGCAAGGTTATTAGATCACAATGATAGTTTAGTAAATGACTTACAACTGTACGCAGAAGCAAACAGGATTTTAAAATAAAATGAGCACAGTTATAAAGAGAAAATAGAAATGTTAAATAAACAACTAAAGGAAACCGAAGTTGTAGATTTTAACCAAGCTAATGACATAAAGTTCTATTTGAACTCCCTAGAGGAAACTAAGAAAGAAAAATCAGTTTTGGAAGTCAAAGTAAATTCTTTAAAACAAAAACTGCACAGTTGGACCAGTTCTTCTCCCATAGTTCAACACTTAGTGAAAGAACGCAACAACGGGGAAGGTTTGGGTTACAAAGTGGTTCCACCACCACATAAGACCTTGTTGAATGCTAAATGTAAACCAATTAATTACAACCCAATCAAGGATCATCTTGTGTCCACTCCTCTAATAAGTGATCCAGATTCCACAAGTAAACCTATTGAATCTGTCACTAAACAGAAGGAGAGCACTTTGAAGTCGAAAGGTAAAATGCCTATTGTTAATTTGGATGAACAATTTGAAAAAGTTACGGTAAAGTCAGGTTCAAACACATCTAATTCTGAACCATGTCTTAGTCCAAATAAACAAAAGGGTAAAGATGTTAAAAAGGTTCAAACAATGAATTTTGTTAATGAAGATAAAATATCTAAACAAGAAGTGTCAAAACCCAAAAAGACTAATGTCACACCTGCGTCATACACTTCCCCACAGAAACAGTTCCACCAACATGTAAAAAATAGATCATGCTACAATTATGGAAAGAATGGACACATTGCTTCTAACTGTCCTTATTGTTAGATACCAAGAAAGAAAATTGAAATTCATGATCCTAAACCAAGTTCTTCTAAAAGGATTTCTATCGCTCCACCAAAAAGAATTAGTGAACATAAAGTTCAAACCATATTCTAGTCGTCTGTTTATCACAAATAGGCCTTACACAAAACTGGCTTATGGAACGAAAAATCAAGTCCAATGTCTGATAATGAGAATAAGAAGAAGAATGATCTGCCCTCTCCCTCAAATGGACAGTGGATAGAACTCATGATGTGTGATGCCTCTAGGTCACCCAAGCCAATTAAGGCTTGGGTCCCTAACCTCAACTAATCATTTCCTTTTAATGTGCAGGGTGTCCGCTATAGTCCTTCTACAAATACCCGGATTGTTGATAGCAAAGCATCAAGGCACATGACTGGAAACATGTCTCTCTTGTCAAATGTCAAACAAATTAAAGGAGGACACATTTCATTTTCTGGAAATAAAGGAGGTTATATCATTGCACAAGGGCAAGTGGGAAACCAGAAAGTGAAATTTGATAAGGTAAACTATGTTCAACAATGTCGAAATAATTAACTTTCCGTATCCCAGATTTGTGACAAAGGATTCAAGGTCGTCTTTGACAACAAGAAGTGCTATGTGTTGAAGAAGGAGTATGTGATACCAGAGGATCAAGTCTTAATGTCAGCTTCAAGATATAATGATTTACATGTCTTGGACCTATCAAACGCCTCCAAAACTGATCATCAAGTACAATGCTTATTGTCAAAGGCAATAGAAAAAGGCTCCATCTCCTGGCATAGGAGAATAGGACACATTAATCCACGGAAGATGAATCACTTGATCCAGAATGATCTAGTGCGTGGCGTAAATGTCAAGAACGTCCAATTACTGGATTTTTGTGCCGCATGTAAGAAAGGAAAACTGACGAAGTAGTCTCATAAGGAAAAGAAAGTTCACTCAATTGACCTGCCTCTTGAGCTCCTTCACATGGATCTGTTTGGCCCAGTTAGTACAAAGAGTATTGCCGGCGATTTGTACTGCTATGTATTTACGGATGATTACTCAAGATTTTCTTGGGTGATGTTTCTGAAATCCAAATCAGAGACATTTGAATCATTGATAGAGCTGGTAACTATATTGGAGTCACTATACAAGCTAAAGGCAATACAAGTTTGCTCAGACAATGGCACCAAGTTCAAGAACCAGTGGATGGAGGCATTTTGCAAAGAAAAAGGAATAGTGCACCAGTTAACATCTACCTACACTCCTCAAATGAATGGGGTTGCTGAGAGAAAGAATAAAAGCTTGATAGAGAGAGCTCGGACGATACTCGCAGACTCGAAACTGCCTATCCAATTTTGGAACGAGGCAGTAGCTAATTAATGTTTTACTCTTAATCAAGTCTCAGTGGAAACATCACGGTAAAACGTGCTACGAGTTGCTCCAACGACGTAAACCGAATCTGGAGTAGCTCAAGCCATTTGGCGCACCATGTACACTATTGAAGAAAACTCAGTCAGGGAAGTTTAGCGAGAAGGCCGAAGAAGGAATTTTCTTAGGATACAACATACCGAATAAGAGAGTTTACAACAACTCAACAGGTCAAGTAGAAGTGTGGTTCAACGTTGATGTACAGAGATACACCACCCCCTTTGATGGAAAAGGACCCTAATTCTTTTTCGATTATGATGGATTCTTTAAGTCCTTCAACATCCCTCTCTCCCCTCCTGAGGATGCTTTATTGACCAGAATGATGTACGAAGTGTTAAATACACCATCACTGGATTCGACGACCTCAGCGTCACAATGTGAGTCTTCTATTTCTTAAGGGGGAGCACTTGAGGTAAGTGACTCCTCCTCTGATGATGAAGACGTGGCAAATGATCAGGTGGATCAGGAGGAACAGGTACCTACTATTGCAAGTAGACAAGCATCAGATGTTGATGCCTCTGACACTTCGGAACCCCACACTCCCACTGCCTCAGATACTAAACCTGCTGTTCACAATCTGGATACTGAGGTAGTTGTACCCACCACTCCTGGATCTCGACTAAATGTTTATCATCCTTTTGAAAAAGTCATTGGCGATGTTCGATCAGGTGTAAAAACAAGAAATCAGCTATACTCAGCTCATTATGCCTCAGTAATGGAAAAGGGATATCTTCACGATGGTGCATATCAATGTTTTTGTCTCAATTGGAGCCAAAATATGTTAGTGAAGCCCTAAACGACGAGGCATGGGTGAGTGCCATACAAGAAGAACTTCTTCAATTCAAGAAGTTAGGAGTATGGACTCTGGTGGATAGACCTAAAGGTGCTAAGGTCATTGGCACCAAATGGGTTTTGAAATGCAAGAAAGATGACCAAAGAGTCATTATAAGAAACAAAGCTCAACTTGTAGTTCAAGGATTTCGACAAGTTGAGGGTATTGATTACAATGAAGTCTTTGCACTAGTGGCAAGAATGGAAGCAATCCATATCTTCCTAGCCTATGCATCTTACATGAAGATCAAACTTTATCAACTGGATGTAAAGAGTGCATTTCTTCATGGTGAACTCCGAGAGACAGTGTATGTTTGTCAACCTAAAGGATTTAAGGATCCATATCATCGGGACAGAGTTTACAAGCTTGATAAGGCTCTCTACGGGCTCCACCAAGCCCTAAGAGCTTGGTATGAAAAGCTCTTGACTCATCTTGTGAAACACGGTTTTCGTAGAGGGGTGATTGACTGTACACTGTTCATCAAAGAAAAGGATGGTGACTTACTACTAGTTCAGATCTATGTTGATGACATAATCTTTGGTTCCAAAAATGAAGCATTATGTAAAGAATTTGAAGCAGTCATGAAAGTTGAATTTGAAATGAGTGACATGGGAGAGATGAAGTTCTTTCTCGGGTTACAATTGGATCAGACACTAACGGGGATATTTCTACATTAGACCAAGTATGTAGGCGATATTCTCAGTCGGTTCAATATGAGGAAATGTTTTGGCAGCTGGGACTCCACTGGCTACAAACCATGATGTAGCACCCGATAAAACTGGTGATCTTGTAGATACCACCATGTACCAAGGCATGATCGTATCCCTCAGTACCTCAGTGCCTCACGACCTGATATCATGTACGCGACCTGTCTCTGCTCCAGATATCAGGCGAAACCAAAAGTTAACCATCTCATCGGAGTCAAAATGATATTTCGTTTTCTGAAGGGTACTCCAACACTTGGGTTGTGGTGTGCTTATGACGATGACTTTGAGCTTACAACTTATAGCGATTCGGATTATGGGGGCTGCAAAATGAACTACAAGTCAACTTTAGTAGGATGTCAATCCTTTGGGAGAAGATTAGTCACGTGGCAGTGTAAGAAGCAGACATTGGTTGCTCTCTTAACCTGTGAAGCTAAATACGTTGCTTCTACAAGCTGTTGTTCACAAATCATCTGGATTCAACAGCAAATGCGAGACTACGGTTTGAAATTCTCTAACACTCATATATTTGTTGATAACTCTGCTGCTATAGCCGTCACTAAAAATCTTGTCAAACATCCTAAGACCAAACACATAGGAATTAAATATCACTTTATACGTGATTGTTTTGAAAATAATTTAATCGATGTTGTTAAAATTCATACGGATTTTCAACGCGCTGACCTCTACACAAAAGCTTTTGATAAACCAAGATTTTTATATCTACTAGAGGTCAACAGGGTGAAAAAGAAAAGTGAAGTGATTCCAGACGATGACAGTACATAGTCCGACGTGTAGAGTTATTGTTTATTTTATTTTATTTTATTTTATTTTAGTTGTTCGCCTATTAAAATTCTAAACGCAAAAACATTTTCGGTTTTAGAATTTTAGGGGGAGAATAGGTTAAATTAGTATTAAAATAGTTGTTTTAATTTCAGTAATTAAAAAAACGAGGGAGGAGGACAGTCTAGCTAATAGAAATGAGATCGTATATGTGATACTGATTCAATAATTATGGAAAATGATAGTACACATGAACAAAGAGTTTGGGACTTTAAAAGAATTTAACTAATCAAGATGCAAAATTCGAAGTATAAGTCTGAGAAGTCTAAGCAACATAAAAGGAAAAATGATAGTAAAACTAGCTACTACTAAGGTGACACAGAGAAAGTAGACCTAGAGGTTGCTAGACCACTACATGATGTGTTGGTAGATTCAACACAATAGTTAAGTAGACCTCATTGGTGATTTCAAGCTCAAACTAAGTTGTTCAACAAGTTGTGGGTTATCATCTTATCCCTGGTTAACACAATCAACAAAGTTCCAATAAGGGGTGACGAGTAAAATAAAAGCCACAAATGTGTGCGAATGACAATAAAAATGAGCAAAGCACATGAAAATTGCAACAAGCAATCAAGCTAATAACCAATGTTGTTGGTGCGATCTGTGCAAAAAGAATATAACTGCTCAAACATGAAGATAGGTTGTATGCCTCTCTGCTGTGCGGTAGCACTGACCTGAGGATTAGCATAACCTAAATATTCTAGAATTCATTGTTGTTTGCGCCTCTCTGTTTTGCGATTGCACTAACTTGAGGCTTGGCATCTCTTTGAAAGCTCTTAGAATAGTTTCTTCTTGTCAAAATACCCGTAGACCGCTCAAAATTCTCCTGAGGAATGTTGATTACTATATAAGTGTGGGATCCACAAATGCTTGTTGAAAAAATTAAACCTTAAATCATCACCAATGTGTGTCAAAAATCTGTTTATGGATTTAAGAGGACAAGCATACTAACAATCATCGTGAGTTGCAATTATTGAAAGTCCAAATCATTGTGTGTATCTTACAGCACTAGTATGATTTCCTAAACTTGCTAATGACTCTCGATGAAAACAAGAATCTAGCATCAAAAGGCTTTGGTAAAATGTCCCAAATAATTTGATAAACCTGTATGATTCCATAATGAATCGTTCCAGTTATGATCAACGTAACTTGACGCTATACTGTCTAGGAAGTAAAATCTGGTAGATACTTATCTTAGGATTTCAACCTCACACAAAAATACAAAAACATGTTTTAGCTTTGTTTTATTTCTAGTTGTTTAATTTAGTTAATTTCAGTAAATTTAGTAGTTAAATGTCGGACTATGGATCAGAAGTCAATTTGGGATTTACTCACTAAAATGGTCACGTCTGAGGTGACCAATGGGGTTTTCAAATGTAAAAGGGTCACGTCTGAGGTGACAAATTGTTTTGTTGTTAAAAGGATCACGTCTGAGGTGATCAACAATTTCCTAAGTTAAAATGGTCATGTCTGAGATGATCAATGGTCAAAATGTATTATCAATAATTAAAATGGCTAAGTGAAATAATGGTCATAAGGTAAAACTCATAAGTATGAGCCATTCGCACGACTGTACCATGAGTATGGACCAGTCGTACGATTGTACCATATGTATGGGCCCAATCGCACGACTAACCCACATGTATGGACCAGACATGCAATTGGACCATAAGCATGGGTCAATCCATACGATTGGATCATCAGAATGAACCAATCGCACAAATAGAGGTGACTGAATGAGTCAGTCGCACTACTGAAATCTAGTCGCATGACTGAAGGTGACCAGATGAGCGAGTCGCATGACTGAGACTCAGTCGCACAAATCAGGAGTGCAAATAGGTTTAGTCGCACGACTGAAGGAAACCCTAGTATAAATAGAGGGGGAGTCAGTCGCAGACATTCATCAGTCCCAAATAGACCCTAAATCGCACGACAGCAATACCACTCTGCCCAAATTTCATATCAGTGATTTAGCACCATATTTGTGATTCCGCATCATTTCTACAAGTAATGCGGGACTAGACTCGATCAAATTTCACAAATTAATCAAGCCCTAAATGCTCAAATCAGTTCAAAACAAATACCGAAACATAACCGTTAAATAAACCACTAATATGTACTTAAATGTCAAATTATTTAGTATTAAGTGTTATGTTGGTGGATTGCGAGTCGAATGAGACTAACATGAACATTTAACATCAAGTGTTGATCAAAAATTTGATTCTACAGTATGGAACAGAGACGTTATGCGAATGGACACACTGATGAACTTCAATCGCACGATTGAATTGGGCAAATGACTCAATCGCACGAATGAACCAGGCGTATGAACTCAGTCGCACGACTGATTCAACCGCATAGAACAGCACACGACTCAGTTGAGTCGCAGGTTCATTCGCATGACTGAGCTCATTCGTACGACTAAGACTCAGTCGGATTGTCCATTCGCACGACAGAATAGAATGCTTCAAGTTCATTACAATTCAAGTGACATTCACTTATACACACTCTAACGTTTATCTATCTTGTGTTACAGCAGCATGACGTGTCGGTGGACGATGAGCACAAAGCACAACATATGTGCTCATCTAGACACTACGTCCCGGAACGCGTCTGAGTTCACGGGCATTATTACATTTCTATGGAGATCAAGGATTTTTAGAGCTATCACCACTCTATGCACACCATACAGGTCGATACAGCAGGCTTTCTGGGAAAGCGTTGTTGTAGATAGGTCCTCAGAGCCTCACCGTATTCGGAGTTCCAACTTTGGTCAGGACATTGACATTAGTGAGGAGGATCTAAGGACAGTCTTAGAGTTGGGAGATGATGGCGATTGCCCTACCAGACTGCATCCGTTGACAGTTCGAGGATGTTTTCTTCGAGCTAAGTACTCGGGGGACATTAACAGGTGTGCTCAACAAGAGCAACCTATGCCACCAGTTCAAATACTTAGCCCATGTGCTACTAAAGTGTATAGCCTCGAGCAAAGGTGGATTTGATGACTTATCAGCCAGATCCAGAACGCCTATGTAGCTCTGGTGCTGAACCACCCATTCAGCTTTTCGAGAATGATCTTCATCTACTTGGTGGAGAACATAGAGGGCAAAGGCAAGGAAGGCTTCTGCATGTACCCACGATTCATACAGATGATTATTGACCAGAAGCTTCCTTTGCTGCCTAAGGAGAGAGAGGATGCCGTAACACTAGAGGTGTTGGATGATACCACCCTAGGAAGGATGAAGGTTTACCGGGGCAAGAAGGTGAAGACCCCGGTAAGGAGATTGTTTGGGCATTTGGCCCGAGAGGACTACGTGGCGCCAGCGAAGAGGAAGTGGCATAACGATGATAGTGACTCAGATTCTGAGCCGATTGTGCTCCCACCCGATGATTCTGATGCTGATGATAGTGGTGATGGTGGAGATACTGGCCCCACCCAATCTAGGGCCACTACCATAGATGTTACATCTCCACCATCCACCCACGGAGGAGCTGAGACGGCAGGATTCTATTAGGACTTTCGTCCTGATGAGGAGGAGGAGTCCGATGAGGAGCCTTTAGTTCAGACGGTGGGCAGCAAGGTAGTTGCCATCGAGCGAGGGATTAGGGCGGTAGGTGGATGCTAGGGTGAGTCTGGGGAGGTTGCTACTGATCCATCTTATACCCTAGACCAGCCTAACAGCCAAGGGGGAGCATCCTCCTCGAAGGGATCGAGGAAAAAGGGGATGGCTCAGCCGCACGGGATGAAGAGCGATAGACGAAGATTCACTTTGATCACCACCACCACCAGTACCACACCCTCCACCACTACTACGACACCACCCATCATCACTACCACACCCTCCACCACTACTACCACACCTCCCTCCATTACCACCACACCTCCACCCTCCACATCTATAGCCATACATCCACCAACTACAGCCATACCACCACCCATCTTTACCAAAGCTACCACCACTACCACCACCCATAGAGCTGGGACTTCATCTCAGGTCCCACTAAGCTTTGGATCCTCTCTGCCCTCTTTTAGGTTAGAGGAGCAGCTGGCCAATCTAAACCGGATTGTGCTTAAGCTGCTTGCTACTGAAGAGCAACGAGCTACACAACTAAATCAGCTGATGGAACTCAATGCTACTTAGGCTCAGCAGATAGCAGCTTAGAGACAGGAGATTACTGAGCTTCATGAGCTGCAGACTTCTTCACTACAAAGGATAGATGATCTTGAGGTGAAGAACAAGAAGTTGATGCTACAACTCAAAGGCTCCAAAGTTGAGCCTCTCAAGATTAGAGAAGGAGATGATGATGGTGATGATGACGTTGATGAGGATGATAAGGATGATGATGATGAGACTGATGAAGAAGGTGATGGAGATAAAGGAGAGGAAAAGGGAGGAGATGAGGATGAAGGAGATGATGCAGCTGCATCAACATCCACACAGGCTAGAGAGCGACGGTCAAAGAAAGATCAGGATCAAAGAGCCTCATCTTCAGCCCCTCCGGCTGACGAGCCTACTATTCAGGGCCAAAGAATGATTAGATATTTATGTATTTGAAAGCTTTTGTACTTGAATCATGTATTAAATTTATGTACTTAATGTTTATGTATCTTTATCAAATGTTTGATTGTACCTAATTGATTTTACTTGAATAATATTTGAAAGCTATCCAGGGCAAATGTTTATGTTTATGTACCTAATTGTTGATGTATTTACATGTTTAAATCAAGAAAATCAATCATCTCAGCAAGATGAGTACGATGTTACTCCCCTTCAGCAAATCAAGTCTCAACTTACAATGATTCCTGATTTGCAAGGGATACTCAGAAGGTCTGTAAGCTATACTCCTGAAGAAGGAGAAATCATTCATGACCTTACTGATGAACAACTTGCTGAGATGTTCTGGCTCAACCCGGACGAGATTGTCAAGGACGCTCCTACTTTTGAAGTTACAAGTGATGATGAGCACAATTACATAGTTGAAATCGAGATAGAGGATGTCACTGCTGACCATTATCCAGAGTACATTGATCGAGAGGGAAATGTAGTCCCCAACTTGGGTGATACTCTTGGCAGTGATACATTTGACAAGCTGGATCATGGAGAAAGAGACGGAGAAAAATGAGGGTCAAGCCCAAGCCTCAGACGCTGATGTTGACATCAAAAAGGCTGAATAGGCGGCCTGTTTTGCTGAGATCCGAGCCATGCACACTGCACAAAAGCCTAATGTCTACACCAAGCTGTACAAAGTCAAGAAACACCTAAAGGTGTCAGGCAAGATCATAGCATGGGTTTATTTTGAGGATCTGAATGTATATGAAGTGAAGAAAGAAAAGGGAATAGAGAACTTTAGATTTCCACACGATCTAAAGACTCTCCCCGGTTTTGAGCTCAACCAGCTGGCACGCCTAAAGTTGTTGTATGCAGACCTGAGAAAGAAGTCAGGTTGGTTTAAGGCTGCATTGTGGAAAGAATACCACACCAAGTGGGTAAAATTCCGACCTCAACAACCGAAGAGGTACATCAGAAGGTCTGAAGTTGATCCTATTTCTAGAAAACCTAAGGTAGTGCTGAAGTGGAGTCCTCCACGCACAATGTCCAAAATCCCTCTAAGGGAAATGCCACAAGACTTCACTCCACACTTCAAGTGGTCGTATAACGATTGGAGAACACGTGAAGCAGTCATAGTCTTACAAAAGGAGAGCCAAATGGATACTATTCGGGACTTACAAAACATAATGGAAAGTTACAAGTACTTGAGATACATATAATACATCCTACAGTCGGCCATACTTTGAAGGCCAGCTGGATACATGTTGATACATGGGTACCTAGTTTAGGAGCTTAATGTAATACGTCTATCATGTCATACATATATGTAATCGAATGGGTATGAATGAAATACAAAGTGTGGTTGATGCTTATAATGTTTAATATTTCATTGTTTATTGTGTCATAACTTATATTGAACTAAATATATAGGTTTGTGGTTGTTAGTCATAACTCTTAGTCAATAATGATTGAGAAACATGGTCAAACTTAATCATATGAAGATCTCATGTGAATGGACCATGCTAATGGACCATACACATGAATACTTTATGCTAATGGACCGGTCGCACGACTGAACCTTCAGTCGTGCGGATGGATCAACCGCATGATTTAGTCACACGAATGAGCCATGCTAATTGTTCAGTCGTACGATTGGAAGACCCTAACCTATAAATACGACTTTATTTCTAGAAAAACGTAACAATTCGAATAACTACGCACATAATCGTACCCTAGCCGTCTTGAGACTCAAGAAAACCTCTTCTAAGTTCATAGATCATAGTTTATCATTCTCTAATCATTCTTAACATTTCATTAATCGTTAGATTGATCTGAACTGTGTTCTCCTTGATTGGATCACCAATCAAATAGGATTCTGCACTATTTGATTTGGTATATGGGTAGAATCAGTTAGTACCCCGTTCGTACATGTTCCTAACATCAATGCCATGGTCTCTGATGACATGCCACCTTTCTGGATTTGTACTGTATGTCAAGGACAGGATGGTTCTTTCTGATTCTAGAGGAGCTATTGGAATGGGAGATGATGGAGCATCCTCTGGTTGCACATCCTCAGGATGTTCTGACTCATCCTGAGATTTAGAAAAGGATGCAGTCTTCTTTTTCTTTAGCATTGGCTTAGAAGCCATCCTTTTCTTTCTCTTTACAACTTTTAACTAAGAAGAGTGACCCGCAGTACCGGATTGATCTTCATTGTCTTTCTCAGTTGGGTCTTCTACTCTCACAGGTTCAGATTGAGAGTGAGATTGACCCTACTGTGGATCAGAAGATGAAGCTTGCTAAGATTCAGCAAGAGGTCCAGGTTGTGTTGTCTCTGGTTTTCAAACTTAACCTCCACTTTAGGTGGGTCTTGACTTGGAGGGGAATGTAAGTCAACCAACTCTCCACTCTTGATCTTCTGCTTGATCACCCTTATATGCTCATCCATAGTAGATAGAGACATGGGGCCAACTCTCCTTCTGGAGAATTCATACAGCTTCAAGAAGCTCATCATCCTCTGCCTGTCAACAGACTTCTTCATATTCTTTTGGATGATGGCTCTTGACTTAGCAGCTTCTTCTTTTAGCTTTCTTTTGGTTGTCTTTCTCTCCTTGACTATCTCAAGTTCAAGTTGTTTGAGATACTCAAACTCAACATAGTCATAGGACAAGGGAAGAAGTGCTTCTACCTGATAGAGGCCTGTGACACTCAGGTAGTTGATCATCTTGATCTTGTCTTCTTCTTTATCTACCTAAGGTTTTTGTTGAACCACATCCTCATGTTCAGGACTTTCTTGAACTAGGGAGAGGGTAGGCACTTACTTGTACAATCTTTTCTTTCTTCTGTCTTCTTTGATTTGTACTAGAAGCTCTGCATCTTCTGCCTCCTTCTTCTCCCTTGACCTTTCCAGGTCAACCAGTTCATTTAACTCCTCCAAGGGGAGAGAGATGACATTGTCTATGTCATAGTTCCTTGTCTGCAGATAGCTTATCCTGATTGCATTAACTTATCATTCTAAGTATCTGGTATGGGGGAAGCCCTGATAGTAGACTCCATGAGTCTTGAAGACTCAGCAGAGGAACTTTCTCCCCTTAGCTTCCTTTTCTGTAGAGTCTAATGAAGAGGCTGATGCAACCTAAACATCTTTAGTCTTTCCTACATGCTGCACAAGTGCATTGAAGTAGAATGCTT
>BJCM01241710.1:0-15091 GCA_018326385.1 Flaveria bidentis | reverse complement strand
ACTTCATGTTGTTAAGTTTGAATGTATTAAACATAATAATATTATTTATATTAAATCAATCAACCACAAACCTATATAATAAAGTCAATATGCGTTAAACAACTCATTAATGAAATATTAAACAAGACAAATCACAAACAACTACTCTTATTTCATTAAGTACCCAATATTACATAAGTGCAAGATATTCAAGACATATTACATTGAGATCAGGATCTAGGTACATATATGTATCAACAAATAATAAAATAGCGTTTGAGTACAAGTATGCTACCTCCCCCAGGAGAGGGTTTATAAAAATAGAGGGGCATGAACTCACCTGGTGTATAATGATAATGAATAAAGAGACTCGTGATAGGTGCAAAGACAACCCTTCAAAGGTTACCTAGAACACACAAGTACATAAGTACGTGTACACAAAAAACTTAACAACCCTACGTTAACCTAGTTGACCCGTTTGACCCATTGATGACATATTAGATGAAATATTATTTAATCATATAAGATAACTTAATATACAAGAGTATCATGCAATTTACCCATGCGTATCACATTATCAACCAAGGTTCTTCCTAAGTCATCATGTCACATTAGATCATCATACACTCATGCAAATCTCAAATAATCATCATGCTCAAATATTATAAGAGCATCATATCAAACAATTCATACGTGAAGTCTAATCATGCACTACATGCCATGTGAAGTCACCCACGACCTCACATCCTAAACCCTGCCAATCCTACTAAGTAGGGGCCTCGAATTCGCATGCGTGTATGACAATCATAACCACATTACTAGCATATATAATGACAAACAAATTTCAAACCCAATCATTATCTCCTAATCACTAATCATAATTCATCATCATGTATGATCATCAAAATCTATACTTCATACATGATCCACCAAGAATCCATACAACTCAATTACACCTTCTAACACAACAAACATCATCCATAATCATTCTAACATGATCCTAACATCATAAGCATGCCCAAATCATCACATCCAAAGTTCTACAAAAATAAAGTTTCCCTTTTGGGAAAGTAATACCCAAAAGTTATCTAGCATCCAATTCAAACATAATTTCAACAAATATATACCCAATCAAGTTCATAATATTCATTCTAACATGCTAATCACCTCCAAAACATCCAAATTCTCAACAGCATACACAAAAGTTTCTACTTTTAGTAAGTCGTGATCAATATCATAATTTTATGGATTTTCTTGTACAGTTCAATTAAACTAACATCTAAGCATTACATCTAAAAACTTAGCATCATCAAATCATGAATTCCAAGAACAAAAAGTTTCCTCTTATGGCATTGTATGAACTAGATGATCAAACCCTAGATTTCTTGCACAATCAACATAATCTAGCATTCATACAACCTAACTAAGATCATATAATCATCATACAATCATCAATTTCATATAATCATCATCAATTTCGTGGATTAGGGTTCATCAAGAACAACCAACATGAAAAACTAATCAAAACTAACCTTTAGGTTTGTTGAAATCACCAATTGAACTTGCAAACACCTTGTAACACTAGAAACTAGATCAAATCGGAATGCTAAAGCTTGTTCTTGATTAAAATTCGTATGATGAGGGTGAGAGGGGGCTGTTTTCGGCCACAAGGGGTATGGGGGCTAGGGTTGGGGTTTCGTGAAACTTAACTAAATTAGAATTTTACCCTTAAACCCTCCTTTAATTATGTTTTATAAAATTTAACCTTTGTAGCATTTTTGAAATAATTTTAACTACAAATCACAAGTATTATTAACCAATAATAATAATCTTAGACATTTACAATAAGTCACACAACACACGAAATATATATTACACGTTGTCACGTTATCACGTAAAATTTATAAAACAAACATTTAAAATTATATAAAATCATGAACCACATAATCACAACTAATAATCAACATTATTAATTAGATTATTATTTTTCATCATAGATTATTATTATTAACTCACCAATGTTCAATGACTACTAGTGTGTGCTCACGTTAGGTGTATGCAAGACTTAACGGAACTAACAGATTTTGGTAACGGAAAATTACCGGATGTCACAGTAGTCATCATCATCAAGAGTGAGATCCTCAACGGGTATTCTTGAGGTTTTGTATAGTGTAGCCTGATCAATAGAAAGTCTCAGAGGAATGTGAGGCCCTTTACATATTGAAATCCAATAGTTTGGATCTACACCTATAATATAGTTCATGAATCTAATTTTCCATTACTTAAACTCATATTTGTGTTTAAGCATGGGAGGTTTTTGAGTATGACCAAGTTTTGAAAAAATTATGTGAATCCATTTTAGTCAGTTTTTTTTAACTTGTTTTAACAATGATTAGATCGATTGTTAAATCCAACTAGTCAAAATAGTTCAAACAGGTTGATGTGTAACCAGATCTGCTGATGTTTCTAAGTTTCTGTTCATAGGTTTGTTCTTAAAGATGAGTACTAATGAACAGTGACTGTTGAGGAGCATTTTGTAGTTTACTAAATAGTCGAACACTCTATTAGTAACTTAATCACCAGATCAATCAAGTTTTGTTCAGATCTAGGCAGATCTGAAAAAGAACCGAGAGCCAAAGCTCTAATACTAATTGACTGGGTGTGAGATTGATATTCTCACAAGGACCGAATATGATGATTGAGTCAATGATTATATGGCAGAATCAAACAATCAAGGAACATTGACTGCAAGAAATACTCATAAATGCTCTTTATATTAATGAAGGTGATCAGTTATAATGAATGCTAGGGTTTGAGCGTTAAAAAGTAACAATACACCTTGAGAACATAAGACTAAACAAAATATTCTAATTGTCTATAATGTCTATCAACAGTCACCTCACATACAAGGTTTTCTATTCTATTTATAGGCTGAGAAGATGCCTTTTACAAAATAACTAAACTACCCCTGGCCTATACATCAGAGAACTAATCTAAGTCTTCATCAGCATTTCTTTTGTTCATCCGCATTGACTAATGCGGATGTGTTGATCTTGTCAGCATTTCTTTTTTGTCTTCAGCATTAGTGTTTGGTCATCAACATCGACAAATGCGGATGAACAAACACATATGCGCATATGTTTTCGGGCATCCGTATTATTTGATGCGGATGTACAAATACTTGTCAGCATTTGTTTCCGGCTATCTGCATCTGTTAATATGGAAGAACAAATACTTGTCAGCAATTGTTCTATGTCTTCTGCATATACAAATGTGGTTAGCCGACACTTGTCTTCTTTGCAGATTCTTCATCCGTATTAATACTTTGACTCATGGGATTTCCAGTAGAACAACCATCAACCCACCACTTGAGTTGGCATGTATGATCCTTTCAGGGTCCAACAATACTCCCCATAAGGATTATACAGCCTATGTTCTTCAAGGGTTTGATGGTGGTTGAGGTTGGGAAGATTTTGCTCGGTCTTGTGGAGGATAAGAGGTTCCGCCTGAGATGGATCCAAAATGGCCTTTATCATGTTGACAAAGTCATTTGCATCAGACCTCTTCTCTCTATTTAGCACATGGATCTTCATTTGGCTCATAGTGTAGATGGCTTCTAAGGGCAGCTTCTTTAGAGAAATGGGTTCCCATATTGACATAGTGGACAACCCATCTCTATGAATCAAGAGAGCTCCATCCACATCTACCTCTAACTTGAAAATATTTCCCAGCTGCCGAGGAGTCTTTTTATTATTCATCTATTCTCTCTTGGTAATGATTTGATTATATGCCATTTTCAGAATCTTAATGCACTTTAAGAAGAAGTGCATGTCTTCTTCTCCCAGCTTATTGTTTATCTCTCTAAAGTGTCTGGTGTATATGTAATAGATATAGAATTCATCTAATAATCTCACATCATATCCACTGAACAATCTAATCTCAGCACCTTCCTTTCCTCCCCATCTTCTTTCAGTTACCAACTAATAGGTCATTTCATCATAATATACATTGGATATTGGTTTGGAGGGATGAGTTCCAGCCACCATCTTTCTTTTCAATGATTTAATTGGTTTCACCTTAAGCTCAGGAAACACAAGTTCTTCGGCTAGTTTTGTTCTTTTCTTCTCAAGGGGGTTGATAGAGGATCTATCTTTCCTCATGTACATAGCCTCGAGATATTTGAAGTTGTCTGTTCTTCTAAACAGTCTCAGAATATCTTCAAACTCATATCCCTTGAACATAGCCTTGTGATTAATCAGCTCTAGATTGGCTAGTTCCTTCAGATCATGGATTTCTAGGTAGTTCACAAGAGCAGAGTACTCTGTGAAGAATTGCACTAACCCTGAAATCCTTTTCACCATGAACATATTCTAGTCATTGTCATACTTCCAAGCAATAATCTTTTGATCAGTCTTGCCTTTGGGAGTAGACACACCTCTAATCATCTCTGCAGTTGTTGACCTTCTTATAGTTTCAACTGTGAAGGCTCTACAAACCTCTCAGGATAATTATGCAGAACAGATAAGGAGTTTTTATTTTTAGCTAAGGCACGGTTCGAGAGACCTACAATTTGGGATAAATCTGCGTATTCGAATACCCAAACTTGTTCTCAAAATCAATTTTTGTTATATATAGAGGTCTCTTGATTCAAGTTTTAGCATCTTAAAAATTACATCATCACTCTGCTTTGTGTTTTCTCTATACCAGTTTCCTCACCATCTTTACGTTGATCTAGTTCAATTTCTATTAGAACACCAAATTTGTCCTACATGAAATCCTGGGAGGCTACGCTGTATCTTCCAACTAGGGGTTATCATTGCTAAACTTCCTCCTACTTGGAAAGTTTTGTCCAAAAGAAGTAAAGTTGAATCGAGTGTTAATCATATGGCTACCAAGGGTCCTGGAAAAAAAGGAAGTATGGATCAAAACAAAAGAAACCATTTGCACCTAAAAACGAATTCAAGAAACCACGTCAAATTAATAACCAACAGCCTAAAAGATCTAGAAAATATCTTGTTTGTGGAGAAATTGGACATTATGCTCGAGAGTGTCCTCACACGAAATCTGTTTAGACTGTGATCCTTCAGGAGGTGATGCATGTTCCTTGTATATCAAAGGGTTTTGCTTTAGCGGATAAGTTTGATTAAAATGGTTACAAGCTGGTGCTTAAGGATCTACATGGGAAGTTTTCTTTGAATAATCGTTATGTGGGTCAAGCCAAAAACATTGGTGAAATGTATCGTATTGACCTAGCTGAAGATTAGAATGAAGATCAAGAAATTAAGAATACTAACATCTTTGTGCTAGATGGTTTTTGTAGTAATGAAAGTGATATTGATGGCGGTTTTATTGGTGACAGTGGAAGTGTTAGTACCTTTGCTAGTAACGTTTCTTATTGTAATGTGTATTGGGTAAAAATTGAATGCAAAATATCTTTTGATTATATTGCTTGTTCAAATTCTTTATGGCATAAAATTTTAGCTCATACAAATATTAAAAGTATTGAAAATATTGAAAAAATACAAACTAAAGGTTTAATAATATTAAACGATAAAGATTTTGAAATATATGAAACTTGTCTAAAATCAAAATTTACAAAGAAATTTTTTCTAAGTGTTTAGAAACGCAATACATCACTATTAGAACTAATCCATTCATATATTTGTGGACTGAATGGAATCCTTACCCGCAGTGATAAGAGATATTTCATCACTTTCTGCGATAACTTGAGTCGTATTCACATGTTTATTTATTGCGTACAAAAGACAAAGCTTTTGATGTATTTAAAATATATAAGGCCGAGGTTGAAAAATAACAAGAGAAAGACATAAAAATTCATCGCTCAGATAGAGGAGGAGAATATTTTAATCATGAATTTTATTAATTCTACAAAAGAATGGCATCATACATGAAAGAACTTCACCGTTTACTCTGCAACAAAATGGTTTAGCTGAGAGAAAGAACCATACCTTGGTAGAGGTGGTTAACTTTATGTTAAAACAATCAAGTTTACCAAGTAATTCGTGGGGAGAAGTTTTATTACCGCTTGTTATGTTCATAATAAGATCACTAGTCGTGTGATTCCTACTAGTCCATATGAGTATTATAAAGGAAGGAAACCAAACTTCAAGCATTTGAGAGTTTGGGGATATGTCGCTTATTATCAAACACTTGATCCTAACAGATCAAAACTTGGATCACGAGCTATGAAAAGTGTGTTCATTGGATATGTTCATAATAGAAAGAATTAGCAAATGTTGATGACAAATCAAGAATGGTTATAGAATCCAGAGATGTGGAATTCTGTATGGACAAGTTTTCTAGAGATGATGAGAACTTAAGCCCTACCACAACTCCTTGTAATTCTCGGAAGAGTGTCCAACCTTCACAAATTATTGAAGAACCAAGGAGAAGTACTCAAGTTAGAAAGGAGAATATTTATGGAAATAATTTCATCTCTTATTTGGTTAAAAGACCACCAGGGAAAGTGACTAGAGAGGTTATTTTTGCCATTAATTTGGATGATGATCCAAAACCTATCAGCGAAGCCATGTTGTCGAGAGAAGCGCCTATGTGGAAGGAAGCAATCAACGAGGAAATGGAATTAATTATGAGAAATAGAAATAAGGAGTTAGCTGATCTACCTAAAGGAAAAAAACCTATTAGATACAAATGGATATTCAAGAAAAAGTATCGTCTAGATGGATCTAACTCTGCATATCAAGCAAGATTAGTTGCTAAAGGTTAAAGATAGAAAAAAGGAATAGATTATTTTGATACATATGCTCTAGTTGCTAGAATTAGTTCTATTAGAACTCTTATATAGCAAATTATTTTATGAAAGGTCTATGCATCCATCAAATGGATGTGAAGATAACATTCCTAAATGGTTACTTAAAAGAGGAAATTTATTTGGAGCAACTAGAAGGGTTATGATACCTAGACAAGAGACTAAAGTGTGTAGACTTATTAAATCTCTATATACTTTGAAACAAGCTCCTAAGCAGTGGCATAAGAGGTTTGATAACACTATGATTTCCTTCGGGTTTTAGCACAACAGTGCTGATAAATGTATCTATACAAAATGCAAACTCGAATACACAATTGTGATTTGCAAATATGTTTATCATTAGCACTCACCTAGAGGTTATTTCTAAAACTAAGAAATATATATCTTCTATTGGACCCTGAAAAGATTATACATGCCAATTCAATAGGTGAGTTGATGGTTGCTCTGCTGGATTCCCACAAGTCCAAGAAGTGAAGCGGATGAAGATCCTGTAGTAGAAGAATAAGTATTGTCTTACCGCATTTGTTAATGCGGAAGGCAAAGAACAAATGCGGACAAGTATTTGTTCTTCCGCATTAACAAATGCGGAAGACCAGAAGAAATGCGGACAAGATTTTGTTCATCCGCATTTGCCAATGAGGATGACCAGAAAAATGCACAGAAGTATTTGTTCATCCGCATTAACCAATGCAGATGAGCAACATACTAATGCAAAAGATCAAGTAAAGAAATGCTGATCAAGTAAACTCATTTGTATTAACCAATGCGGATGAACAAGATGTAATGCGAATCAAGACTTAGACTAGTTCTGATGTAATAGGTCAGGGGTAGTTTAGTCTTTTTGTAAAAGGTATCTTATATGCCTATAAATAGAATAGAAAACCTCATACATGAGGTGACGGTTGATAGACAATTAGAATATCTTTTGTCTTTTATTCTCTAGGTGCATTATTACTGTTCTTGCAAAAACACTAGCATTTACTATAATCAATCACCTTCATCAATATATACAAAAGCATTTATGAGTATATTCTTGCATTAAATGTTTATTGATTGTTTGTTTCCGTCATTCAATCTTTGACTTGATTACCATATTCGATCCTAAGTGAGAAGCTCAATCTCACTAACCCAGTCAATTGGTATCAGAGCTTTGGCTCTTGGTTCTCTTTCAGATCTGCCCAAGATATGAATAGAACTTGATTGATCTGGTGATCGAGTTGCTAGCAGAGTATACTATCATCTCTACTTAGTAAACAGCAGAAAATACTCTTAAAAAGGACCTCTGTCAATACGTTCTCACCTTCAAGAACTATATACAAACCTTCAGATTAATACGAAAATTAGAAACATAACAAAAGCTTAGACAGAAACCAAGTAACATTAATAGATCTTATTTACTGAGCATTTGTTGAAAGATTTGGACTATTCGGACTAATTAATCTCAAAATTCACCTAATCCATACTTAAACAAGTTAAAACTACTTGTTAATATGGATTCTCACAGTTTTTCAGAACTTGGTCATACATCTAAACCTCCTATGCTTAAACACAAATCTGAGTTTAAGCAATGGAAAATCAGATTCAGGAATTACATTACAGGTGTAGATCCTGATTTTTGGATCTCAAACTGCAAAGGGCCACACATCCCTGTTACTCAGTCTGCAGATCAAGCTGCCATCTACAAGACAGCAAGAATACCCATTGAAGTTTGACCCTTGATGATGAAGATTACAAGAAAATCAAGATAGATCTAAAAGGTTACTCTATCTTAACACAAGCACTCAAGATGGACGTACTGAAATGATTGGAAAAGTATGGTACCACCAAAGGAGTATGGGATGCACTGCGAATCATGTGTGAGGGGAGTAGTGAAGTTGCAGAGATTAACAAGGATAAACTCGTTAATCAATATGAAACATTTCATCACTTTAAAGGGGAGTCTATATTCCAAGCAGCTGCACAGATTTGTAAAATTGGTAAATGATTTGGAAATCATGGGAGTCACTTACAAGGTCAAGGATTTAAAGAAGAAAATGTTGCACAGTCTTCCAGAGACCTAGAAACAAAATGTGACAATGTTAAAGAACACTCTTGATCTTGAGAGTACAACTTTAGACATAATGATAGCCAAGATCGAAGCATTAGAGTTAGATGAAAGAAGCAGAAACTTGGGAGGACCCAAAGTGATTGAGGCATACAAATTTCAATCAGAATCTCATTCTATGGAAAATGTGTTCATCACTGAGGAGGATGATTTCATCTCTTCAAGAGATCAACTGAATACCATAGGGTTCATTGCAACTCCATCAACTAATCATCCATCAATATCATCCCAAGCATCCAGAGTCACTGCTGCTCCTACAACCACTCCTGAAGACCCAAGATCCGTAGAATAAAAGGCAACTTACAATGCCTTTGTTGCAAGCTTTGAAGCATATTTAGGAAGAAGACTCATATCAGCACATCTGATCCAGGAGGACTTAGAAGAAATGGATCCAGATGATGTAGAAGAAATGGATCTGTAATGACAAATGCCCATGATTGCTATGAGAGCAAAGAAATTTTTCAGATAAGGCAGAAAACTCAGGCTTAATGAAAATACAAAGCTTGGATATGATAAATCCAAAGTGAAATGCTTCAACTATGGTATGGTTGGCCACTTTTCTAGAGAATGCAATGCTCCTAAACGAAACAACTTCCAAAGGAATTCTCAAAGCCAGTCAAACTCAAGCTTTCAGTCCAATAATCAACAGGAACAGTACTATCATCCACAACAACATCAATCATATCAAAACCAACCTCAACTAACAAACCAAACTCATGGAAGCAGTAAGTCATCTGCACATGTTCTCGTATTTAAGCAAGACGGAGTATGTGACTGGAGCCTTTATGTAGAGGAAGTCAAGCCTTAATTTCAAAATCATGCACTAAAGGCTCACATCAACAATGGTCCATCTCCCATGCCTTCTGAGGTAAAATCTAGTCTGTGTAGTGAAAAATGCATTAATGAACTGCAAGGTTATAGAGAGCATAACCATAAACTTGTAGACAAGATAAAAGAGGAAAAGTAAAGTCAAAGATGTTAAAGAGAGAGATAAAAGGATTTTAAATCAAAATAAAATCTCTTATCTCTAACATTGAAAAACTGCATGGTGAAAAGTACACTCTTGTAGTTGAGAATGAGCAACTTACTGAAAAGTTAGCTCAATCTAAAGCTGAACATACTCTTACTGAAGTGAAACTAGAAAAGTTTTAGCTGTCTTCAGTTAAGCTGCAAGAGATGCTTGATTCTCAAAATAATCCCAAGGACATGTCTGGGATTGGGTATAATTCATGTCCTCCACCATATAATGACAACTACACTGTCATGCCTGAATCTATCACACTCAATGAGGAAATTGAAACTAAAGCTATGGAACCAAAATCTATAGTAAAACAAGTAAGCAAATCTCAAAACAAACCTGATGTTTATATTGAAACAAATGAGGATAAAATCAAATTAGGACACCCAATCAAAATCAAAGAGTGTTCAGACAAGGCAGTGTGTGTCATCAAACCCACAAGCCCCATCAAGGCAATTGTTCCATTTGTGAAATTCATACCTTTTTCAAAAGGTAAAAAGAAGTTTGTGAAAATCAACTGAGTCACACAAATCAAAAATCTGTTGTGACATGAACAATTAGTTGAGTTCAACACATAAAACTCTATCAGACCCTCAGTCTTCAAAATTAAGACAGGGAGTTGGGTTTGATATTTGCAACAAGGAACATGTTGACCAGTTTGAGAAGGAGGTGAGAAATAGGTTGAAGAAACAAAAATAGCCCAGAAAATCAAACAAATGTAGTGTTGTGAAGCAAACTACAAAATGGGCTGATTTTGATTCATCCCCAAAGCAAAAGAAAGTGGGTCAGCAGCAAATGAGAAAATCAGCTGAGTCACACAAATAAAATCTGATTCAAGCAACAAACAAATGTATTGTGACATTTTTGATATGTTCAATCACAAGAAAGAAGAGTGCTTTTATAATCAATATTGCTCTATCTATGACATGAACAATCACTCCACCAAAAACCATTATTTTAACAAATATTGTTCAATCTGTGACATGAACAATCACAATACATCTAATTGTTACTTCAATCAGAAGGGATTGAGAATTCCCAAAAACATCTACTATGAAACATACTGTCAGACCTCATTTTCATAACAATAAATCTAGGACATCTAGATCAACAAATGATATGAGCAATTTGAAGGAATTGTGGAAGGGTCAAAGAAAACATCACGTAATGAAACCCAAAATTGACAAACCCAAACAAAAAGAAATTTTTGATAATGAAAAACGGGTTAAATTTCTACAAAGAAACAAAGACCAAAGGTTTCATTACTCATCTGAATCTTCAGTAATGTTGATGAGATGACTCAACCCAGTCATTACCAAAAATCTCCCAGGACACCTCCATCTAAACCACAATTTAGAGGGAAATACCAAGAAGTCACCATTATGAATAGGAATGGGAAACCCAAGACCATCATGGCTTGGGTTCTTTATTCTAATTAGTTCTTTTTGCTTGCTGGTTCATCCACACAGGTCCAATAGCTTATGGTACGTGGACAATGGATGCTCCCGACACATGACTGGATATCGTTCCCTCCTTCATTACTTCAAGCATATAGAAGGAACTACTGTAGGATTTGGAGGAGATTCACAGGATGGTAGAACTACATGTGAAGGATCTGTGACAAATGGGATGCTGAGCTTTGACAGAGTGAACTACTTTGAACAGCTGAACTTCAATCAGCTAAGCGTGTCTTAGATCTATGACGAGAAATATTCTACTCACTTTACAGACACTCATTGCTATATTCTGAAAGCTGGATTTTAGATCTCTAAGGAATGGGTTGTCCTAAAGACCCCGAGGAAGAATAATACTTACGTTTTAAACCTGTGTTCTGCATCACCTAAAGAAGAAACATGTCTTTTGTCAAAAGCGTCATTTGATGAGTCACAGCTTTGGCATAAACGTTTGGGGCACACAAACTTTAAAAACATGAACAGATTGGTCAAAGGAAACCATGTCATTGGTCTTCCTCAAAAAGAATTTCATTTTATTGATCATTGTTCAGCTTGCCTCAAAGGAAAACAATACAAATCTTTTCATAAATCCAAGCTGGTGAACACAAACAATACTCCATTAAATTTACTTCACATGGATCTATTTGGACCAACTCATGTCATGAGTATTGGAAAGAAACAGTATTGTTTGGTGATCATTGATGACTTTTCAAGATTTACATGGGTTTTTTTCTTACTTCATAAAAATGAGGCATCCCAAATCATACAAGAATTTATCATAAAAATTGAAAATCAACTTGATCATAAGGTCAAAAAAATAAGAAGTGATAATGGTATTGAATTTAAAAATGAAGGTATGAGTTCTTTTTGTGCAACCAAAGGCATTGCTCATCAATTCAGTGCAGTTAGAACTCCTCAAAAAAATAGGATAGCTGAAAGGAAGAATAGAACACTGATTGAAGCAGCTAGAACAATGCTAGCAGATGTTAAGCTGCCAATCACCTTCTGGGCAGAGGCAGTTAACATATCATGCTTTGTACAAAATAGAACTCTAATTGTAAAAGAAAGCAACATGACTCCATATGAACTGCTCTTTCATAGAAAACCATTCATTGGATTTCTTAGATCATTTGGTAGTCCTGACTTAATATTAAACACCAGAGACTATTTGGGAAAGTTTTCATCTAAGTCTGATGAAGGATTCTTTGTAGGTTATTCTTCTGTTTCAAAGACTTACAGAGTGTTTAATCCTAGATTAAACATTATTGATGAATCAACAAATGTTCAATTCAAGGAACATTCGTTTCCCAAATCTACAAATGGTCTTTGACTGGTTGTTTGATATTGACTCATTTACAAAATCATTTGATCAATTTCACTTGTCTGATGCAGGAAATCTCCATTCAGGTGCACTTCATCAGCTGTAGAAAGAAGAGATGACTTTCCATTGATTCCTCCTACATTTGCTGAATACATGAATGAAGATGTTCCTCTCCAAGTTGATCCCATCAGACAACCATCACAAAACCAGAGTGTTTCAACTGAAGGAGGTCCAATCCTGTTAACATCACACTCCAATGATCTATCAACTGAGATCAGAAATCAAAAACAAGCTACTCCACCAGCTGAAACACAAACATCAAACGATGGAAGCAATCACAGTGCTGATGAAGCTGAAGAAGGAAATGAAACATAATCTGACTATCTTCATAATTCCACAACAATACAAGAAGAATATGCCTCTAACCATAATGAACTGAATGTCTCCGATCTTGATATAACCATTGATGGTGACTCAATTCCAACCACCAGAATACATAAGAATCATCCAGTTGAAACCATTATTGGTGAACTTAATGAGAGGGTGACAAGAAGTAAGTCCAGTATTGCAAACATCTATTTGTTCTCATGCTTCCTATGCCAATCAGTACCCAAGAACATCAAAGAGGCTCTTCAAGACAATAGCTGGATTGAAGCAATGCATGAAGAATTGTTCCAATTCAAGAAGCAAGAAATATGGTAACTAGTAGATCTTCCTGAAGGACAATTCGCTATCGGTACCAGATGGTTGTATAGGAACAAGACTGATGATAGAGGGATCATCATCAGAAACAAAGCAAGATTAGTGGCATAGGGATACACTCAAGAAGAAGGAATCGACTATGACGAAATGTTTGCACCTGTTGCTAGATTAGAAGCAATTAGAATCTTTCTAGCATATTCTGCATCCATGAAATTTACTGTTTATCAAATAGATGTAAAGTGTTCCTTCTTGTATGGAAAGATTGTTGTGGAGGTCTATATGAGTCAACCACCTAGCTTTGAAGATCCAGAATTCCCTCACAGAGTTTACAATCTTGAAAAAGCTCTATATAGTCTTTACCAAGCCCCAAGAAAGTGGTACGAGACTCTATCATCCTTTCTTCTTGAACATGGATATGAAAGAGAAAATATTGATAAGACTCTCTTCAGAAGAAGAAAAGGAAAAGACATGTTGTTACTCCAAATTTATATGGATGACATTATATTTAGCTCTACAAACAAGCAACTCTTTAAAGATTTTGAAGACCTAATACATTCGAAATTCCAAATAAGTGCAATGGGAGAACTCACATTCTTCTTTAGAGTGCAAGTCCGACAGACAACAGATGGAATCTTCATCAACTAATCCAAATATGTGGATACAACGCTAAAGAAGTTTCATTTTGATGATTGTCAGTCTATTAGAACACTAGTTGATAACAAAGTGAAGATTGGTCTTGATCAAGAAGGCAAATCTGTTGATTAGACTCACTATCGAACCATGATAGGCTCACTTATGTATCTAACTGCTAGCAGACCTGATATTATGTTTGATGTTTGTGTGTGTGCCAGGTATCAAGTTGATCCAAAAGAATCACATTTGAATGCAGTCATGAGGATATTTAGATATCTGAAGGGCAAACCAGCTCTTGGGTTATGGTATCCAAAGGAAGGAGACTTCAATCTCTATGCATTCACAGATAGTGCTTATGGAGGATGCAACTTCAACAGAAAGTCCACATCTGGAGGTTGTCAATTTCTTGGTCCCAGATTGGTTTCATGGCAATGCAAGAAGCAGACAAACGTATTTGTATCAACAGAAGAAGCTGAGTATATTGCAGCATCAGGCTATTGCTCTCAAGTTCTATGGATTCAAAACCAGATGCTTGATTATGGTTTTAACTTTTTGCACACACCAATTCACATTGACAACACATCAGCTGTTTTCATAACTTATAATCCAGTTCAACACTCAAAAACCAAACACATTGAAATTAGATATCACTTTTTGAGAAACTGTGCTGAAAAAGGTTAATCAAATTGACTCAAGTACCCACTGAAAATCAATTTGCTGATTTATTTACTAAGGCATTTGAACCTGGTAGGTTTGAATTCCTAGTTTAATCAATTGGCAAGATTAACCTTGAGTAAAACCAATCAAAACATCAAAAACAAGTCAAAAAATTATTAAAAAATCACAAAAAAAGTCAAGTTTGATGAAGAAAAGAATATATGGGAATTGATATAATTACAGGCATTATATCATTCACTATGCTTAATTCCAAAAATTGCAAGACTGTCATGACTTACCAGATATGTTGGTAGGCTCAACTTGGAAGAGAAGATACATGCAGTGATGAATTAAAATCTTATTTAATAGTGAAACACTCATCACAAAGTACATGTATGTATTGGCTTATCTGAGTGCATGTGTGTGTAGTAAC
>BJCM01241708.1:0-21293 GCA_018326385.1 Flaveria bidentis | reverse complement strand
AACTACTGAAGAGAACTTCTTCAGCTGTTATGACAACTTCTGAAAACTTTGTCTTCAGCTGATGTCTTCAGACTTTGTCTTCAGCTGATGTCTTCAGACTTTGTCTTCAGCTGATATCTTTAGACTTTGTCTTCAGCTGATGTCTTCAGACTTTGTCTTCAGCTGTTGTCTTCAGACTTTGTTTTCAGACTTTGTCTTCAGACTTTGTCTTCAGAATTTGTCTTCAGCTATTGTCTTCAGCTGATGTCTTTAGACTTTGTCTTCAGACTTTGTCTTCAGACTTTGTCATCAGCTGTTGTCTTCAGACTTTGTCTTCGGACTTTGTCTTCGGACTTTGTCTTCGGACTTAGTCTTCGGACTTTGTCTTCGGACTTTTTCTTCAGACTTCGTCTTCAGACTTTGTCTTCAGACTTTGTCTTCAGACTTTGTCTTCAGCTATTGTCTTGTTCTTTAGTTATTATGATGTCTGTGGGACTTAAAGGTTTTTCTGATCTGGCTCATTGGTTCTTTTGGTCCAACAGGCTTAATGTGTAATTAGTGGATTTTATATTCACTGTATAAGGATAAGAATAATTATGGTTTAGGTGCTTGAAAGAGAGCCAAGGATTGGGAGTTTTTCATGTAAACAATATTCTTCCAATCCTTATGGATCAAAGTGAGGATTTTCATTATGTTCTTAAATGTTCTTCCTTGTTCATTAAGATTATATGTCATTTTGAGCCAAAATCTTCATAATTTCCATTGATTCAAGTGTTTGTGGACCTACAACACTAACTCTCTGCCCCAAAGTAACCCTGGTGGGTGATAAAAAAAAGACTCTAGTTGTGTTCGTAGCTCAGGAGTAGTGTTAACATAGTCCGCATCACCAAAAAGATCATCATGATTTGGCTCCATTGGTGGTGTCCTCAAAATATCATTTGTAGCGGGCATAGAAGTTTATGTCACTATTGTGGATTCTGTAATTACCACATGAGTAATAGCCTCACTAACTGTGATTGGTATGGCAGACATGTGTATCTCCTTGGTCGTCACAGGGGTCATTGGGGTCTGACGTTTTCTCAGTAATCCACGTCCTCTTCCCATCCCACGTGGACTTTCACCAGCTACCCTTTCCATTCTCTTCCTCCATCCTCAGGAAGTAATTGGAATATCACAGGAACAAAGTTGGCATCATGTTCCTCTGCAGTGCATTTGGCAGGAGTTTCACGCACGCTGGGATGTTCTTATAGTACTTACAGTATGTTCCCTATCTGATCACTATCCGTTTCACTATAACAATTATCACCTTGTGTCCAAGTATCAACCTCATCAATATCAGACCTTCCAGTAGCATGAGAACTCTCCAGTTCTTCTTGAGTAGCACTTGTGGATGTAGTAGATGTATCATCTTTACGTTACATGAGGAGTCTCAGTCTCTTATGGTCGTGCATCAATTTGGAATCCATCAATATATCTCCCAAGCTTAGCAAAATAAGAACAATCCTAAGCATTCTCATGTGCTCCCATAAAATAAGTGGAGATATCTTTCTTCATCACCATTAATGCATAGGTGGATGAATTAGATACAACTAATTTAGGATAAACAACATTCATTATCATCTGAATAAATCTTGGATACATGGTAAACATCTTTCTAGCAACATCTATAACGTTCTTCTACACCCTCGAGAAAATAGCCTTGGATATGTTGTATGGAAGATCATCAAGTAGTGACACCAATAGAGATCCAAAAATAGAATTTACACTACCCATGCTAGCCTTTAGATTGCAAAGGCAATAGATCATAACGTGGAATAAGTACTTCTAGTCACACCCTAAAATTCCACATGAGGGGTTTTACCGCGAGGCAAATGAACAAACCAGAATCACAGTCCCTAGTTACACAAAACGACACTATATGACACATTTAACATAAAACCAACCAAAGTCTAAACTTTAAAATAGTGCAAAAGCATTTTGTAAATAAAACAACCCAATGTATATAAAATTCAATTTTGCAAAACATGCGCCAACCCAATAATTAGATTCAAAAGTAAAACCATAATGATTTAAAATAAGGTCTTAGAAGGCATGCAGGACTTGTGACGTGTTCCTACTGGCAACCTGAGTTAATAACCTAAGAATATCATACTTAAAGGGTTAACATAATAAATAAACTCAAAAGTAAAACCATAATGGTAAAACATGCGCCAACCCAATAGTTACACACAACGACACCATATGCCACATTTAACATTTTAAGTGTTATGACTTAAAATGAGGTCTTAGAAGGCATGCAGGACTCGTGACGTGCTCCTACTCGCAACCTAAGTTAACAACCTAAGAATATCATACTTAAAGTATTAACATAATGGTTGGTGAGTTCATAGGTTTGCGGTTAACATAAACAATAATATTTATATAACATAAGAAGTGCATTGAAACAAATAGCAAGTCTATATTGACAAGTAATGCCATAATGTTTTTGTGATTAAAGCCGATTGTGTTGCGTTTGTTGCCCCCATTGCTTACGAGGTCGTGACGATGGTTGTGTTTAGGACAATATTGCACCCATTTGACCTCGAGTCACACAGGTGGGCTTGTGAAACCCAGTAGTACTACCCAGAATTTCCCGCTAGTTACCATTATTAACAATCTGAATATGTGAGGACTTTCAAGGTATAATATGTTAAACTATGTACAACTTATAAAAACAAAGTGTTTGTAATAAGTATGTTATCTCCCACATAAGAGAGTGTATGAAAAGTGGGGCATCTACTCACCTGGTGCGCAAACGAACGATAACAAATGCTAACACGGATGGGAAGACAACCCATCAAAGGTTACCTAGAACATTCAAATACATAAGTACGTGTGCACAGAAAGCTTGACAACCCTAGGTGCTCAATAAACATATTGACCCAGGGTTTAAAAATCAATACTCATTTGACCTAATTGACCCGTTTGACTAGTTGATGACATGTTAATTGAGATCTCATTTAATCAAGCATAACAATTTATCATACATGATTATCACACAAATTATTCATGTATATCACATCATCAACTTCTTGTTCTATCAAGATCATCAGACCCCTTTACACAGTCATACAACTCATGCGAATCTCAAACAATCAACATGCTTAACTCAATTACAAATATATCACAACTAATAAATCATAAATGGAGTCTAGTCATGCACTACATGCCATGTTAAGCAACCTACGACTTCACATCCTTCACCCTGCCAATCCTACTAAGTAGGATCGTCATATTCGTACACGTGTATAACAATCATAATCACATTAATCAACAAGATTCATAACAACCAACATACACAAAAATGATTTATCACAATCCCAAACATGGTTACATGTTCTCCTAACATAATCCATCATCATGTATACCTAAAGAACCTAAATTCCTTATGTGATCAATCAAGCATCCATACAAGTCAATTAACACATTCAACCATATTAGACAAACAAACATGCTAACATGATCCTAACATCATACACATGCTCAATTCACCATATCCAATGTTCCTCATAGGTAAAGTTTCCTTTTTGGGAAAGTAACACCCAAAATCAATCTAAGATCCAATAGATTCATAAATTCACAGAATTCATCTAAACATGATAGTCATCATAAATTCATCATAATTCCCAAACATCATACATAAAAGTTTCTACTTATAGTAAAGTATAAACAATCAATATATTTCATGATTTTTCTTGCACAATCCATGTATACCACCATTCAAACAATGTATCTAAGATCATACAATCATCTAATCATGAATTCCATGAAGAAAACGTTTCTACTTTATGCAATATATGAACTATATGGTCAAAACATGGATTTCTTCGATAATCCTCATATCCCAACATTCATACAACATAACTAACAACATATCATCATCAAGCAATCATCAATTTCAAATTTTCTTCATCAATTTCGAATTAGGGTTTATCAATATCAAAAACCATGAAAAGTATGACAAAATCTAACCTTTAATCGCGTAGAAATTAAAGATTATGCTTGCTACAACCTTTTAATCTTAAATTGATGCCAAAATCGAATTAAAGCACTTGTTTCTTGATCAAATTTGCAATGGGAGGGGATGGGGATGGGGTTTACGGCCGCATGGGGTTAAGGTGGGCTAGGTTTGGATTTTTGTGAAACATAACTTATTTAGATTTTACCCTTAAACCCTCCTTTAGTTATATATTATAAAAATTAACCTTTGTTTTGTATTTTTTAAAATAATTTTAACTACAAGTTACAAGTATTATTAGTCAATAATCATTTTCGTAAACATTTACAATAAGTCACACAACACATGAAATATATATTACACATAGTCACGTTATCACGTAAAATTAACAAATAATGATTAAAATCTATAAATTCATGAATCCCATAACCACAACTAATAATCAACATTATTAATAAGATTATTATTGTTTACCATAGATCATTATTATTAAGTCACCAATATTTAACGACAACTAGTGTGTGCTCATGACACGTGTATGCAAGATCTAACAGAGATAATGGAGTTTGGTAATGGAAAATTACCAGATGTCACATTATCCCCATGTTGAAAGAATATTCGCCCCGAAAATTGCATTACATGCTCCCTAGACTAATTCCTTCTAGTATTTCAAATGGTCCAACATACCTTGGATTAAGCTTTCCTCTTTTGCCAAACCAAATCACACCTTTCCACAGTGAGACTTTCAGTAACACTTTGTCATTGACCTAAAACTCCAGAGGATTTTGTCACTTGTCTGCATAGCTCTTTTATCTATCTCGCGTTGCAACGATTCGGTTACATATCTGCCCAATCTTCTTGGTAGTCTCGTGCAACAAGTCGGGGCCAGTCAGCTGACTATCACAAACTTCCGCCCAATAAACTGGTGATCTACACTTTCGCCCATACAATGCCACAATTGGTGTTGCCTTGATGCTAGTGTGATAACTATAATTGCATGAAAACTCAACCAATGGCAAGTGAACTTCCCAATTATTTCTAAAATCTATCACACAAGCACGCAACATGTCCTCTAAGGTTTGAATAGTACGTTCACTTTGACTGTTGGTCTCCGGATGATTGTCAATGATCATATCCAGAAGCGTACCCAAACATTTCTGTAACGACTGCTAGAAATGAGATGTAAAACGAGCATCACGATCAGATATAATAGAGATCGGCACACCATGTCTCGAAACTACATCCTTCAGGTATATTATGGTTAACTTTTCCATTTTGTCAGTTTCCTTGATCGCTAAGTAGTGAGCTGAGTTACTCAATCGGTTCACGATTACCCATATCGTGTTACAACCACTAAGAGTCCTCGTAACTTAGTAATAAAATCCATTGAAATTTGTTATCACTTCTACAAAGGAATCTCAAGTTGTTGTAGTAACCAGATGGCTTATGATATTTCACTTTAACGATACAATAGGTCAAAAACTTGCTCACATATGTAGTTACGTCTGCTTTCATATTAGGCCGCTGGTAATGCAACTTCAAATCATGATATATTTGGCAGAACCAGGGTGTATAGAATACTTAGACTTATGCGCTTCACTCGTAACCAAGTCTCTTAGATTTTCATATAAAGGTACCCAAAGTCTATCCATTAAATACTGAATTCCATCGGATTTCACCTCCAACTATTTGTGCATCACACGTAAGGATTGAGATCCAATGTTTTCCACTTTCAAAGTTTCTGTCTGAGCTTCCATGGTTTGTTCAGGCAAGTGAGTGTTAATCGTATGCTGCAAAGCATGCGTCGGGGCTTAGCACTCTCCTTCCTACTCAAGGCATCGGCAATTATGTTTTCCTTACCTGGGTGATATTTGATAGCATAATCATAATCGTTTAACAAATCAACCTAGCGTCGCTATCTCATGTTCAACACTTTCTATTCAAAGATATGCTGAAGACTCTTATGATTGATGTAAATAGTGCATTTGGTACTATACAAGTAATGACTCCAGATCTTCAAGGAAAATACCACTACACCTAACTCCAAGTCATGAGTAGTGTAATTATTTTCGAGTACCTTTAGTTGTCTCAAGGCATAGGTTAATACCTTGTCACGTTGCATGAGGACATAACCGAGTCCTTGGATAGAAGCATCATAGTAAACCACAAAATCATCGCTTCCTTATAGTAATGCTAATATCGATGCACTACAGAGTTTTTGTTTCAACAACTAGAAAGCGGCTTCTTGACTCTCACCCCATTTATACATTATTCCTTTATGGGTCAAGGCTATGAGAGGTTGAGTGATTTTTCAAAATCCTTTAATGAAATGTCGGTAGTATCCTACCAGTCCAAGTAATTGACTTATCTCACTAGGCGTCTTGGGTACCGACTAGTTCTTTATAGCCTCAATCTTCGTCGCATCCACATATATTCCCTTATCGTTCACATTGTGACCCAAGAATTGCACTTCACGAATCCAAAAATCACACATAGAAAACTTGGCGTACAACTGTTACTTTCTAAGTAATTCCAGGATTAAACATAGGTGTTCCTCATGTTCCTCCATGTCGTCAATAAACACAATAACAAACTGAACAGGGTAGAGTTTGCACACACCATTCATGAGATCCATGAATACTGCTGGTGTGTTAGTCAAACAAAATGGCATGACTAAGAATTTATAATGATCATAACGAGTATGTATTGTGGTTTTCGAGATGGCTTCTTCTCGAACTCTCAGTTGATGATAACTAGACCTTAGATCATTCTTTGACTAATAGCTTGATCCTTGATGTTGATCAAACAACTCATCTATATGAGGCAATGGGTATTGATTCTTGACTTTAACCTTGTTCAACTCTTTATAGTCGATACACATTCGGAATGTGCCATCTTTTCTCTTAACAAAGAGAACAGTTGATCCATACAGTGATGAGCTTGGTTAAATAAATCCTTTATCCAATAGCTCTTGAAGTTGTGTAGATAGTTCTTACAGTTCATTCGATGCTACCTGATAAGGTGCTCTTGCAATTGGGATTGCTCCAGGAGTCAAATCGATCTAAAACTAAACTTGACGATGAGGTGGTAGTACAGGCAGATCCTCTGGAAACACCTCCAGAAAGTCACGAACCACTAGAATATCTTATATCTTCTTCTTATCTAGTTGCTTGTCAGTATCAAGGGCTAATATAGCCAAGTGACACTTGCGTAGCCACTTTTGCGTCGTCATAAGTGATATGATGCCTATCACCGCACCATTCATCTCGCCCTTACTTGGGAGAATTTCCCCATCCATGAATGGAATGCAAATTACCTTCTCATGAAAAATTACCTCTACCTACTTCTTGGATAGCCAATCCATGCCCAAGACCACATCAAAACTTTCAAGTGTAACAAGCATAGGATTGATATCAAAGGTATTATCAACAAGTTCTATCTTGCAACCCATAGAGATATGAGTAACGAAAATTTTCTTACCATCAGCTTGTTCCACCATATACTTAGAATCCAATGCAGAAGGGATATCACTTAAGAGATTACATGACTTAGTACAGATAAAACTCCTGTGGGCTCCATTGTCAAACAGTAAAGAAGCAAAATGACCATTAACTAGAAATTTACATGTAACAATAGTAGGATTGTTTAGAGCCTCACCTGAACCCATAACAAAGGCTCTCCCTTTTGCTCCACCATTATTGCCACCATTGTTGTCACTATTGCCACCATTGTTGTTATTAGCACCATTCCCGGTGCCCTTTCCATTTTTCTTCAGCTAGGGAAAATTCCTTTTGTATTGTCCCTCTTTTCCACACTCAAAGCTACCTTTTGGGGTTTTTTGGGGCTGCTAAGGCTGCTAAGGTTTCTTCATCAAATCTCGAAGACAATCCTTTACCACGTGTCCAAACTTCCCACAACGTTGGCTTTGAAAGTTGTCACACCTGCCAACATGATGGTAGTTGCATCAGTTACACTTGGTGTTTTCCCCACATATCCATTGGGTCCTTAAGATGATGAAGATGATTAATTTTAGTTGCGGTTGTTGTCAAATCTCCTTTGTAGTTGTTGTGGTTGATTGTAACATCCGGCTATTTTTGTTGCTATTAAAGGAAGAATAAAGTGAAGGAATAGAGAGAAAGGAAATAAGGCCCAAGTAAAGGGACTAAAGGTGTCAAAAGGACAAAGTCTTCAAAAGTTGGTGATAAAGGTGGTATAGCCGCCCATATGTGATACACATGACATATCATTCAGATTTTTGAGAGAGAAAACGATGAGGAGCAGAAAGTTTTCGGGTTTTTGAAGACCAGGAAGAAAAAGATTGAATTCAAGGTAAGAATTTGTGTGTTCATGATGTTCTTAACTGGTTTTATCCTCGTTTGTATGCTTATGTATGTTGTATGTGTTCGGGTGTGTGTTTTGGTGGGTTTTCTAGGCGGTTGAACTCTATTGCAAATGGGTTTTGGAAGTAGTCATAACCAGATACTGCAAAGGTGAGTTCTAGAACCCCTTTTATACTTGTTTTAAACTACTTTGGGGCTGGTAGTGCATGTAAGAATGTTTTTTATAAAGTTGTGTTTTATACCCGTATGTGTGTACGTGCGTATGTTATGGGTGGGGTTCGATTTTGGGCTATGTATGTGTTTGGTGATGTTATTATTGTGTTTCTAAGGCTTAGAATGTAAGATTTAAGCTTAAAACATGATAGGTGATGTTTGGCGACTGATTTATGATGATAAGTGTGAATTAAGCTGCTCATGCGCCTAAACAGTGGCCTATGTGCCCAAGCACTCATGCGTCTACATAGTGCTCATGTGCCTAGAATTGCCCAGAATAGACTAAGTGTTGCTCATATGCATCAATAGTGCCAATGAGCCTGAAAGTTTCTCATGTGCCTAAGTGTTCCTCATGCGCCTGAATAGTGCCCATGCGCCTACATAGTGTTCATGCGCCTGGGGAAAAAGTGAAATGTAGGCTTTGACTTGGGAGGTTCCCAGGGGCTATGTAAGTTGAATTTTTGAAGTCATAGATGATGTGATGGGCATTGTATGATGATGATATGATGTTGATTGCTTAGGCTTGTTGGTATGTTGCATGATGGTTATGTCATGTATAATGATGTTGTATGTTCATGTTGATATTCCTTATTATGTATGATTATTTTCTCGTGGCTTTATGATGAATGTTAATGAATGAAATGAAAGTATTATGTAACATAAAGTGGAAGATAATAAAAAGGGGAACGTAATGAAAGAATGCATGCATTAATGAATGAATGAAAGTAAGAAAGGCTTGCAAGCAGATGTAAGGAGGTTCACACCCAATGAAGGGTGTTAGCTCAACCGTGTGCGGGTTAGCAACCCCATAAGGATGCGCACTATGGCTTGTGCGACTAAGCAAATGTATGGTGGTTCACATCCAATGAAGGGTGTTAACTCAACTGTGTATGGGTTGATTACCTTGGAAGGATGCACACTGGGGTTCAATCCTTGTGGTTGACCATATGTATGGGATCCTTGCCGCTTACCCTAGGTACTAGAGTCAGCTTCGTGCATAATGTTTGGGGTCTATGAAAGACCTCAGGCCCAATACCCGCTTTATGCATGATGTTAGGACCGTTTAGGTACAGAGTACTAACTGATTTACGTATATAGCGAACCAAATAGTGCGGAATCCTAATTGATTGGCGATCCAATCAGTGAGAACGCAAGTATAATCGATCTAATAATGAATCAAAACGTTAAGAACGAGTGAAAGATGATTAACTATGATCTATGAACTTGGAACAGGTGTTCTTGAGTCTCTGGACGGCTAAGGTATGATTATGTACGTGGGTATTGGAATTGTTACATTTTTCCATGAATTAAGTGGTATTTATAGGTTAGGGTTTTCCATTCGTACGACTGAACCCTTAGCATGGTTCAGGCGTGCGACTGAAGCATGCGGATGATCCATCCACACGACTGAAGGTCCAGTCATGCGACTAAGTGAATCTCATGTCACAATCATGCGACTGATCCAGTCTCCTGGTTTAGTCATGCAACTGGTCCATTAGCATGAAGTATTAATGCGTATGGTCCATTCGCATGAGAACTTCACACGATTAAGTTTAAACTTGTTTCTCAACCATTATTTAGTAAGAACAATGTAAACAACCACAAACCTATATAGTTAGTTCAATATGTGTTATCAAATAAATATTAAACATTATAAGTATCAACAACACATCTCATTTCATTCATACCATTCAATTACATAGATGTAAGACATGAAAGACATTTTACACTTAGCTCCTAAAATAGGAACACATGTGTCTACAAACTCCACCTTGGACCTAGTTTACATTATTGTCTAACATTCTTCATCAGCTCATCAAACTTCTTGTACTTCTCCTCCCTTGTAACTCCGGAGTTTATCTCAAACACGAAATTGAGTCTTATAACGTTTTGGAACTTGAGGGCTTGTACAATGTCTTGCGCGTCATAGAAAAGTAGGCACTTGTATAAAGTGTAGACATCATCAGCAGACAAGTTAGTCAGCCGCATTGGGTCAAATACCCGGATAGTTTCCATATTTCCTTCTTTGTTCAGAATATGTCCGCCTCACCTGTTCTCCAATCATAGTACCACCACTTGAAGTGTGGAGTGAAGTCCTGTGGCATTTCCCATAGAGGGATTCTTGACATCATGCGCGGAGGACTCCACTTCAGCACTATCTTTGGCTTTCCAGTAATGGAATCAACTTCAAACCTTCTTATGTACCTTGTTGGTTGTTGAGGTTTGTAGTTGACCCACCTGGTGTGGTACTCTTTCTTCAATGCAGCCTCAAACTAGCCTAACATCTTCTTTGGGTTAGCATACATCAACTTTAGTTTGGCTAGCTGGTTGAACTCAAAACCAGGCAGAGTCTTTAGATCGTGTGGGAATCTAAAGTACTCTATACCCTTTTCTCTCTTCACAGCATACACATTAAGATCCTCAAAATAGGCCCATGCTATAATCTTTCATGACACTTTTAGATGCTTCTTCACTTTGTAGAGCTTGGTGTAGGCACTCGGCTTTGGTGTAGTGTGTTGGGCATGATTCTCTGCAAAACAAGCCACCAATTCAGAATTTTTGATGTTGACATCAGCGTCTGAGGCTTGGGCTTGATCCTTATTCTTATCGGACTCTTGCTCCATTTGATCCAGTTTTTCAAACGTATCACTAACAAGAGTATCACCCATATTGGGGACTACATTTCCCTCTTTGTCAGCATACTCTGGATGGTTCTCCGTAGTGACATCCTCGATCTCGATCTCATCTATGTCATTCAGCTCATCGTCACAAGTAACTTCAAAAATTGGAGCGTCCTTGACAATCTCGTCCGGATTTAGCCGGAACATCTCAGCATGTTGTTCGTCAGTAAGGTCATGAATGATTTCTACTTCTTTAAGAGTATAGCTTACTATCCTTCTAATGATCCCTTGCAAATCAAGAATCATTGTAAGTTGAGACTTGATTCGCTGAATGGGGGTAATGTCATACTCATCTTGCTGAGATGATTGATCTACTTGATTTAAACATGTAACACAACAATTGTTAGTAATTAATCAAGAGTATCAAACATTTGATAATAATATATTAACATTAATTACATAATATTAATACACTATTCAATTACAAAAATTTTTCAAGTACATAAATGTCTAATCATTACTTTTGCCCTGAACAGCAGGCGCGTCAGTAGGTGGGGCAGAAGATGAGGCTCCTTGGTCTTGATTTCTCTTGGTACGTATCTTTTGACCCTGAGCTGAGGTAGATGCAGCTACATCTCCTTCATCATCATCATCATCATCTTACTGCCTTTCCCTTGTCTCTTCATCATCACTACCCTCGTCATCATCACTAGCATCATCTTCATCATCACCATCATCATCATCACTGGGAATCAATCAGCTGGGCCTGCCGTGAGATCTGTTGTGCTTGGGTAGTAGTTAGCTCCATAAGCTTTTGAAGCTGGGAAGTCTTCTCGTCATCAGCAGCCAGCGGCCTCAGCACCATACGGTTTAGTGTTGCCAACTGTTCCTCTATCCCAATGGAGGGTAAAGTAGATCCAGTGGTGAATGTGGTGTGAGATGAGGGACCGACTTGGTGGCGAGTGGTGGTAGTGGTGGCTGTGGTGAATATTGGTGGTGGTGTATGAGTGGGTGGTGAAGGGTAGGCTGTAGTGATGGATGTGATGAATGTGGATGGTGGTATATGAGTGGGTGGTGGTTGGTAGGATGTAGTGGTGGTGGATGGGAGTGTGGTAGTGATAGGTTGTGTGGTAGTGGTGGTGGTAGCAGTAGTGGATGAGGTGGTGGCTGTGGCAGTAGTATAGGTCACTATAAACTTTAGCCTCTTCCCTTTCTTGCCATAAGGGTGAGCCATTCTTTTCCTCCTAGAGCCTTTAGGCACAGAGGCTCTCCCTTGGCTACTAGGCTGGTCTGGGGTGTATGATGGATCAGTAGTAGCCTCCCCAAATGCACCCTGGCGTCCTCCAACCGCCTCAATACCTCTGTCTATGGCCACGACCGAACTTCCCACCGTTCGCACCAGAGGTTCATCATCTGACTCCTCCTCCTCCTCCATTTGGAGGTCGGGGTAAATAGGAGCTAGTTCGGGTCGACCCTGACCATCCCCTCCCTAATCAGCATCATGATCATCACCAATGGAGTCATTGGAGGGTAGAGCAATCTGCTCAACGTCCGAGTCACTATCATCATGATGCCACTTTCGCCGAGCTGGCGCCACGTAGTCTTCTCTGGCCAAGTGCCCAAACAACCTCTTTACATGGCACTTTACATGCTTGCCCCTGTAAACCTTCATTCTTCCAAAGAGTGATGTCATCCATGTTCTCGAGAGAGACAACATCATGACTCTACATACGCAGCGAAGGAAGCTTCTCGTTAATGATCATCTGTAGGAATCTCGGGTACATGCAGAAGCCTTCCTTGCCTTTGGCCTCTAAGTTCTCGATCAAGTAGGAGAAAATCATGTTGGAGAAGCTGAAGGGGTGATTCAGCACTAGTGCCACGTACGCATTCTGGATTTGGTCAGATAGATCATCAAATCCACCCCTTCGTGTATCAATGCACTTCAAAATGACATGAGCTAGGTACTTGAGTTGGGGACACAGGTTGCTTTTATTTAGCACACTTGCGTTGATGTCCCCATAGTACCTCATCCGTAGAAGGCATCCCCTTACGGTAAGAGGATGTAGCCTGGTTGGGTAGGTATCATCATCTCCCAAACCCAGTATGCGTCTAAGGTCGACGGCTATGACCTCAATCTCTTGGCCAAAGATTGTGCTACGTATACAGTAGGGCTCAGTCGATCGGTCAACGAATGCACATATAGGGTGTGCACAGTGCAGATATCGCTGTATGGATCCTCGATCTCCTCAGAAATGCCATAATACTAGCAAACTCGGTAGCATTCCGAGTGGTGCCATCCAAGTGAGCACAAATGTTGTGCTTGGTGTTGATGATCCACCTATCTGCCATGAATCTGTAACACAAGACACATAAGCATTAGATCTATACATAACAGAAAAATTGCAACTTAAACTGTTTGAGATTATTCTAGTTCAATCGTGCGATTGAACCATACGACTGAGTTCTGTCGGTTGATTTAGTATACGACTGACTTCAATCGGGCGACTAAGCATGCGGTTGAGCTCTATCGGGCGACTGAGCATGCGGCTGGGTTCAATCGGGCGACTGAGCATGCGACTGAGTTCAATCAGCCGACTGAGTCATTCGCCCAGTTCAATCGTGCGATTTTAACATAGAAAAACTTTTGATCACCTCAGATGTGATCCTTTTAACAATTTGTCACCTCAGACATGACCTTTTAAGTGAGTAATTCCCAGATTTACTTCCGATGCGTAGTCCGAAATTTAACTAATAAATTAACTGAAATTTAACTAGATTAAACAACTATAAATAAAACAAAGCTAAATCATATTTTTGTAATTTTGTGTGAGGTTGAAATCCTAAGATAAGCATCTACTAGATTTTCTTCCTAGACAGTATAACGTCAAGTTACTTTGATCATAACTAGAAAGATTTATTATGGAATCATACAGGTTTATCAAATTATTTGGAACAATTTATCAAAATCTTTTGATGCTAGATTCTTGTTTTCATCGAGATTCATTTGCAAGTTTAGGAAATCATACTAGTGCCACAAGATGCACACAGTGGTTTTGACTTTCAAGAGTTGCAACCACGATGATTGTCAGTATACGTGTCCTCTTAAATCCATACACAGATTTTTGACACGCATTGGTGATGATTTAGGGTTTAATTATTTTAACAAGCATTTATGGATCCCAACACTCAAAAATCTCCTATGGAATTTTGATTACCATATAAGCGTGGGCTCCACAAATGTTGGTTGAAATAATAAAACCTAATTTATCACTAATTTGTGTCAAAATTCTGTGTGTGGATTTAAGTGGAAAATTATACTGACAATTAGTGTGGCTGCAATTCTTGAAAATCCAAATCAACGTATACATCTTGTAGTACCAACATGATTTCCTAAAGTTGCTAAATGACCCTTGATGAAAACAAGAATCAAGCATCAACTGATTTTGGAAACACGTCCTGAATGAATTGATTACCTATATGATTCCATAATGAATCGTTTCACTTATGGTCAAAATAACTTCAAGCTGCCTATTCTAGAAATAAGTCTGGAAGATTTCTATCATAGGATTTCCACTCCTCACAAAATCACAAATACAATTTTGCTTTGTAAGTTAATTTTTGCTAGTTAAAATTTTTTGTCATTTTAGTTGTATTTGTCAAACTATGAAGTGAAATTCAATCTGGAATTTAATCACTTAAAAAGGTCACGTCTGAGGTGACCACACATGTTTTGAAATGTCAAATGAGTCACGTATGAGGTGATAAATTGTCTTAAAAGGGTCACGTTTGAGGTGACCACACATGTTTTCAAATGTCAAATGAGTCACGTCTGAGATGACAAATTGTTTTAAAAGGATCACGTCTGAGGTGATCGAAACTTTTCAAAGTTAAAAGGATCACGTCTGAGATTATCGTATGCTCAAAATGTTTAATCAATAGTCAAAGGGTGTAAAATGTGAAATGGTCATAAATTCAAAATCATAAGTATGACTCATAGGCACGACTGGACCATGAGTATGGACCAACCGTATGCTCAAAATCATAAGTATGACTCATATTCACCCGAATGGCTTACCAAATTGAGCCAGTCGCCCGAATGGAGCTGTGCGAATGAGTTAGTCGCCCGACTAAAACCCAGTCGACCGACTGAATGTGATCGATTGAACCAATCGCACGACTGAGGTCCAATCGCCCGAATGAACAGAGCGAATAGGTCCAGTCGCCCAATTGAAATCAGATTCAGTATAAATAGGGCCATAGTCGATCACATAAACTCATCACCCCTAATCGCCCTAAAATCGCATAAATTACCATTAGTATGCCAAAATCTCGTCAGACCTAATTTGCCTACTTATTTAGATATTTTTACGTTTCTTGGTGATTATACATGTATAATGCGGTGCAATCCAACAAAAATTTTGTTGATTTGAACCCTAATTCACGACATTCGCCCTAACTAGACCCGAGATTGAAATTGGACAAATAACCTAACTGAACTAATTAATATGTTGAAATCAAGTTTATTAGGTGATTAGTAGAGTGATTGCGAGTCTAATGAACCAATACACGATTTCTAATTTGAAGAATTGGTCAAAATTCGAATTTCATTCAAACAGATAGTGGGTCAGACGACTGAACACCCGGATGAACTCCAATCGCACGACTGAGCTGGCCTAACGACTCAGTCAACCAAATGGATGCTTAGTCGGCGCACTGAACCAATCGCAGGCTCAGTCACCCGATTGAACTCATTCGCATGTTCAGTCACCCGATTGTATTCAGTCGCATGTTAGGTCAACCGACTGAACTTAGTTGCATGGTTCAATCACATGATTGAACTAGAATGAGTTCAACCAGGTTAATTTGAACTGATTTTTGTTGTGTGGTGATCTAATGTCTATGTGTCTTGTATTACAGATCTGTGGGTGATCGGTGGACCATCAACCCCAAGCACAATATATGTGTTCATTTGGATGCCACAACTCGGAATAGTGCCGAGTTTGCTGGGATCATTGCATTCCTAAAGAAATCCTAGATCCACAAAGCTATATCCACACCGTGCACTCCCCTATATGTCTATACAGCAGGCCTTCTGGGAGGGGGCATCGGTTTATCGTTCACATAGCCCTACAGCATCTGGAGTACTATTTTTGGGATGGATATAGAGGTGACAACTGCTGATATTCGTCGAGTACTATATCTGGGTGACGATGTAGATCACCCGACCACACTACACCCTTTGACAGTGAGAGGGTGTTTCCTCAGGATTAAGTACTCAGGGGACATAAATGAAGGTGTGCTCAACAAGAGCAACCTGTGTCCCTAGTAAAAGTAATTAGCACATGTGATACTTAAGTGCTTAGCTTCGAGGAGGGGTGTCATTAATGATCTTTCAGACCAGATTCAGAATGCATACGTGGCATTGGTGCCGAACCACCCCTTCAGCTTCTCGAACATGATATTCTCGTATCTGATTGAGGATCTGGAGGCTAAAGGCAAAGAGGGTTTATGCATGTACCCGAGGTTTCCCCAGATGATTATTGATGAGAAGCTGCCCTCTCTCTTAAGGTCTACAGGGGAAGTAGGTCAAATCCTCTGTAAAGAGACTGATCGGGCATCTGGCCAGGGAAGAGTACGTGGCATCGGGAAGGCGTAGGTGGCGCTAAGAGGAGAGTGATTCAGATGTTGAGCAGATTGCTCTTCCATCTGATGACTCCGATGATGATGATGGAGACACGGGTGGAGATTCTGGCCCCGCTGTTTCTAGGGCCAGCCCTGCACATACTACATCTTCACCCCCTACTCATACAGATGCCACCACTTCCAGCTTTCACTAGGACTTTTTCCCTCATGGTGAGGAGGAGGAGAGTAATGAGGAGCCTCTAACGAGGACTGTGGGTAGCAGGGTGGTTGCTACAGAGAGAGGCTTACGGGCAGTTGGTGGATGCCTAGGTGAGTCTGGGGATGCTGCTGCTGATTCAGATCCCTCATATGCCCCAGACCCGCCCAACAGCCAAGGGGGAGCTTCAGTGTCTAGAGGCACAAGGAAGAAGAGGATGGCTCACCCCTATGGCAAGAAGGGGAAGAGACTGAAGTTTACCTTGACCTCATCTGCCTCCACTGCCACTACCTCAGCCACACCTTCCACCGCTACAACCACCACTACTACCACACCACCTGCCACCACCACTACCACCTCACACACCACTACCACACCCACTCCACCACTTACCCATATCCCATTCACCATCACTACAGCTCATCCACCGCCACCCACTCATATACCACCCCTAATATTCACCACTACTACCACCACCACCACTAGCCACCAAGTCGGCCCATCATCCCACCCTATATTTCACACAGGTTCATCTCTATCCCCCGTTGGAGTAGAGGAACAGCTGTCAGTAGTTAATTGTATCGTGCTGAAGTTGTTAGCTACTGATAAGGTGAAGACTGCCCAACTACGTCAGCTTGTGGCGCTAAACGCTACCCAAGCATTGCAGATCTCACAGCAAGCTGAGCAAATTTCCAAACTCCAGGAGAAAAACATCCACTCATCAAAGAGGATAGAGGAGTTGGAGGCATCAAACAAGACCATCATGCTCAAGCTCAAAGGCTCAAAGGATGAGCCACTCAAGATAAGAGAAGGAGATGATGATGATAATGATGATGATGATGATGATGATGATGATGATGATGATGATGATGATGAAGATGATGATAGTGATGATGATGAGGCCGGTGAGAATGAAGAGACAAGGGAGAGGCAGAACAGTGATGATGATGAAGAAGGAGATGCAGCTGCATCTACATCAACTCAAGGTCAAGTGAGACGTACAAAGAGAAATCAATACCAAGGAGCCTCATCTTCTGCCCCTGCTACTAACGCGCCGGCTATTCAGTGGAAAAGTATTATTTAGATATTTATGTACTTGAAAACTTTGTAATTGAATTATGGATTAATGTTATGTAATTAATGTTTATGTCTATAATTGATGTTTACTGTTTTGATTGTCGACTAATGGTTGATGTTTTATATTTTTTAAATCAAGCAGATCCAAATTTTCAAGGAGATGAATATGACGTTGCTCCCCTTCAGCAGATTAAGACTCAACTCACAATGATTCTTGATCTGTAAGGGATAGTCAGAAGATCTATGAGTTACACTCCGAAAGAAGGAGAAATAATTCATGATCTCACTGATGAGCAATTGGCCAAAATGTTCCGATTGAATCCTGATAAGATCGTGAAGGATGCTACTACAGTAAACATGGAAAGTGACGATGAGCTAAATTATATAGATGAGATAGAGATTGAAGATGTCACAGCCCAACATAATTCAATATTACTGACAATAAAGGAAATGTATGTTCCCAATCTGCGAGACACCTTTTTCAGTGATACATTCGAAACTCTGGATAAAATGGAGCAGGAGTCGGAGAAGAACAAAGAGAAAGCCCAAGCCTCTGACACCGATGTCAATATCTGAAAGGCTGAATGGGCAGCATGTTTTGCAGAACTCAGAGCCCAGCGTAGTGCTCCAAAGTCAAATGCCTACACCAAACTCTATAAAGTGAAGAAGTATCACAAGGTGTCAGGCAACGTTATGGTGTGGGACTATTTTGAAGATCTTAAAGTTTATGTTGTTAAAAGAGAGAAGGGGATCGAGTACTTCAGATTCCCACACGATCTGAAGAATTTTCTAGGATTTGAGCTTAACCAGTTAGCAAAATTGAAGTTGCTATACGCCGAATCTCGTAAGATGTCAGGCTGGTTTGAAGCTGCTTTAAAGAGAGAGTACCATACCAGGTGGGTCAACTTCAAACCTCAACAACCAACGAGGTATATCAGAAGATCTGAAGTTGATGCCATTACTGGAAACCCAAAAATAGTGCTGAAGTGGAGTCCTCTGCGCACGATGTCAAGATTCCCTCTACGGGAAATGCCACGCGACTTCACTCCACTCTTCAACTGGTGGTATTACGATTAGAGAATAGGTGAGGCGGTCATACTGTTGAACAGAAATGGTAATATGGAAACTATCAGGGTGTTTGACCCCATGTGGCTCAATAACTTGTCGGCTGATGATGTTTATACCTTATACAAGTGGTCACTGTTCTGTGACGGGCAAGATATTGTACAAGCCCTCCAATTCCAAAATGTGATCAGACTCTGCTTTGCATTTGAAATACATGCAGGAGTTACAAGAAAGGAGAAGTACAAGAAATATGAGGAGCTTATGAAGAATGTAAGACAATAGATTAAACTAGGTCCAAGGGGGAGTTTGTGGATACATGTGTACCTAGTTTATGAGCTTAATGTAATGTCTTTATTGTTTTAGACATATATAATAGAATGGGTACTTAATAAATACAATGTGTGGTTGTGCTTATAATGTTTATTATTTCATTGATTAGTAGATTAACACTTATTGAACTAACTATATAGGTTTGTGGTTATTTGAATTAATCTTAGTAAGGTAATGATTAAGAAATATATTCAAACCTAGTAATATGAAGTTCTTATGCGATTGGCCCATGCTAATGGACCATACGCATGAACAACTTAATGCGAATGACTTAGTCGACGACTGAACTAGGAGTCTGGATCAGTCGCATGATTGCTACATGAGATTGGCTCAGTCACGACTGAACACTCAGTCGTACGAATGGATCAACCGTATGGCTCAATCGCACGACTGAATCATGATAATGGTTCAGTTGCCCGAATGAGAAACCCTAACCTATAAATACCACTTAAATCGTGGAAAAATGTAACACTTAGAATACATACATACCCTAGCCGTCCAGAGACATATAAGAACCTGTTCCAAGTTTATAGATCACACTAGATCGATTACCAATCGTTCTTAACGTTTAGATTCAATCTACAATTGTTTCTACTTGCGTTCTCACTGATTGGATCGCCAATAAAATAGGATTCCGCATTATTTGATTCGATATACATGTATATTAGTTAGTACATCGTCCAGTACATGATCCTAACATCTGTACTATCATATTCAATAGGCATTGAATCGGTATCACAGATACAATCTCAGTTCTCTTAGCTAGATTGTCCTCCTCCCTCGTTTTATATTTTTATTTTTATTTTTATGTACTGAAATTAAAACAACTAAGTTTAATACTAAGTTAACCTATTCTCCCCCTAAAATTCTATAACCGTAAATGGTTTTTGCGTTTAGAATTTTAATAGGCGAATAAATAAAAGAAAATAAAAGATAAAGTTAAAAATGAAATCTACTTGTCGGACTAAGTACTGACATCATCGGAAATCACTTTACTTTTCTTTTTAACGTCGTTGACCTCTAACAGATATAGAAAACGTGTTTTATCAAAGGCTTTTGTGTAGAAATTAGCGTGTTGAAAATTCATATTTATTTTAACAACATCGATCAAATGCTTTTCAAAACAATCACGTATAAAGTGATATTTAATTCCGATGTGTTTGGTTTCAGGATGTTGGACTAGATTTTTAGTTACAGCTATAGCAGCAGAATTATCAACATAAATAGGAGTGTTAGAGAATTGCAAACCGTAATCCCGCATTTGCTGTTGTATCCAGATGATCTGTGAACATCATCTTGCAGCAGCAACATATTCAGCTTCACGGGTTGACAGAGCAACCAAGGTCTGCTTCTTACACTGCCACGTGACTAATCTTCTTCCAAAATATTGACATCCCGCTGATGTTGATTTGTAGTTCATTTTGCAACCGCCTTAATCCGAGTCACTATACGCTGTAAGCTCGAAATCATCATCATGAAGATACCACAACCCGAGTGTTGGAGTACCCTTCAGATAACGAAATATTCTTTTAACACCGATGAGATGGTTAACCATCAGTTTCGCCTGATATCTGGAGCATAGACACGTCGTGTACATGATATCCGGTCGTGAGGCAGTGAGGTACATGAGAGATCCGATCATTGCTCGGTACATAATGGCATCAACCAGATCGCCACTTTCGTCGGGTGCCACATCATGGTTTATAGCAAGTGGAGTCCCAGCTCCCGAAGCATTCTCCATATCAAACCGACTGAGAATATCGCCTACATATTTTGTTTGATGAAGGAAAATTCCTTTAGGTGTCTGCTCCACCTGTATCCCGAGAAAGAAC